>JASAMY010002172.1:0-149393 GCA_030248085.1 Paralinhomoeus sp. GSCO2_6
CAGCCGCATACCTACCTAATTAGCCAGACATTTGGAAGAACGCCATCTGTAATCTAGGGCAGCGACGACACGAGACACACGGGAGTCTAAGCTTCGAGAAAGACAGTCCGTTCGATCAAGTCCGCCAAAATAAAACCCGCGATGCTGGCTGTGTGTCGCGCGCTGCGCTAGCGGGGGATGATACCGTGATGATAGAAACGTACGCAGTGCAATGGCAATGACATGGTATTATTGTGCAATTACGCGTGTGCTAGTGTACACACGAATACACCACTGCTGCTGTTTGCACAGCCACGCGTCTCTCGACGCACAGTTTCTCTTGAAATCTGCGAGCGGGATTCATTGAAGGAAAGGCCTACTAGCCTAAGCGTTGTCCGAAGCTCTGCGTCCACCAACGTCCAAGTGATAGCCATTATTGGTGTTGTGGTTGATCAGTCGACTGAAGTCAAGAATGAAGGTTACTGTAGCCATAGGTTCTGTAATGTACGGTATACATCTGCAGCCCTTATCCATTTAAATCACTGGATACATGGATTGGGCATTGCGTGTAGCTGCCTTATAGTGGTAGAGAATCGGCCTCTTGCGCGCACGGTTCTGCGTTCGATTCTTGATGGAGCCACTAGATCGAGGACTTTCTTTTTTGATGGATTCTTCTCGTGCCATCGCTGCAATTGAATACAGATGGCGTTTCACCAAATGTCTTTGGGTAATCATGCGGCTCTAGACGGGAAGGCGTCATGGAGATGGGTATGCTATGTACATGGGTCATTGACGGCCTCCTAGCGTTGCCCCAAATTCAACAACAAGGCGTTACATTTCGGTTAGCTCGGGTCAATTTTGCTTCTGGGAACGGTTGCGGTCGTGGCGATTGTCGGTGTCGTCCGCGCTGAGGCCGACTGCAAACCAGGAGGTAATCCGATCGCAGTGCGTGCGTGCGTGCGTGCGTGCGTGCGTGCGTGCGTGCGTGCGTGCGTGCGTGCGTGCGTGCGTGCGTGCGTGCGTGCGTGCGTGCGTGCGTGCGTGCGTGCGTGCGTGCGTGCGTGCGTGCGTGCGTGCGTGCGTGCGCGCCTGCAAACATATGTACGCGTCTGCCTTTAGGAACACGCATGCCTCTGAAATACAAGTGCCCGACAGAATGCTGCAGCAAAAGTTTGCTTCTTTTTGCCTATTGGTAGTAACTACACCTAAAGATATTGATGTAAAAGTGCCTTATGCAAGCAATTATCTACATTGTATTCACGCATACGACGACACTTCCTTTGCAACCTAGGTACATTGTATCTACGCTACTTCTTTGTGCCCATTTCAGAATGCAGCATAAGCCAAGACGAGGCTGACGCCACTGGCACGAATCCGACAAACCGTTGCACCTATTGAAGGGACGCCGATATATTGGTTGACCCCCGGTTGAACGAGGAAGAAACAATGCGGTCGAATGTTATTATCCGTTCTTCGCTGTCACTGTTCTCGGTGTTTTGTTTTATGTACCTAGAAGGGATTGAGCAGAACAGAAAATGAGTAGGCTGACGGTGTGCTAATGAGCGGAGCCAATGGCGAACATCTTTTACTTTTTTGTTTTACTTTATTTTTGACGACAACCACCGACACAGGACAATGGCCGTAAACTGGACCACAAGATCACAGCACATACATAACAGTGGGCGTTGTTCTGCCGCGAGCCAAGGTGGGCCCCCACCTGGCACTGATTCTTGGCCGAAGCCACGGTACAGCCAGAAACCGGAGCTGTGGTTTAAACCCCTTGCCCAAGGGGGTAGCCGTGGTCTTGCCCAGCAAGGAATCGAACCCCCGACCTCGCGGTCAGGAATCCAACGCCTTGCGGACTACGCCACAGCCCCACAAGCCTAAGCCTAAGCCTAAGCCCAAGCCTAAGCATCGGTCCTTAAGAGGTTAGGAACTCCCCCTTACTCCAACCGACGCACGCACGCACGCGCACGCACGCACGCACGCGCACGCACGCACGCACGCACGCACGCACGCACGCACGCACGCACGCACGCACGCACGCACGCACGCACGCACGCACACACACACACGCACAGTCGGCGCGCTCAGACTTAAGGCCGATTTATAATCATCCGCGTCCGTCATCCGCGTCCTTCATCTGTCGAAGACGGATGATTATAAATCAAAGTTTGACGGACGCGGATGACGGACGCGGATGCCGGATGGAGTTGGCCAAGTTTCAACTTTTGACGGGTGACGGACGCGGAAGTGTTGAACGTTCTTCAGTCTCGTGCGGAAAGCGTGCACACGAAAGGAGTTTACGGTACAACGAGTTCACGATTCCGCGCTTAATACCCAAATATACCGTATTTTGTAAAGGGATTCCACGCGAGACCCAATTTATTCAACACTTGACGTACGAAAAAAGACGGATGATTATAAATCGAGCAATTTTCGCGTGACGGACGCGAATGACGGACGACGGATGGCGGATGACGGACGCGGATGATTATAAATCGGCCTTTAGGCAGTAGCGTAGCCAGAACTTGATTTCGGGGGGGGGGGGGGTCCAATTTCGGTCAAATTCTCTATTTTGCAACAGGGGGTAGGTACCCTGTCGAATTTTTTGACATTGCGCCATTTCGGCTGGGGAAGCTTTAGGCACTCATCCATGCAATCTGTTTGCACGCTTTGCGCTCGTTTGGCTGACTACATTCACCGAAACGTTAGCAGTGTGGTCAAAACGGTCGATTTCTGTGCTCAAAACAGCGCCCCAGGCAAATTTTTTAGAGTAACGTAACGAGCTTTATACGGGTTTTAACGCAAAACAATGCGCCGCAGGCGAAAATTTAGCTCTTTAGGGTCGTTTTCATCATTTTTTGCACTGAAATTGAGAAAAATGCACAGATTAGCACATTGCAACAGAGGGCAAGAAGTTAAAAAATTTCAGCTATGCAGAATTTCGGGGGGGGGGAAGCTTTCCCCCCCCCCTTCCTCCCCCTTGGCTACGCCACTGCCTTTAGGTCTTGCTTAAGCTTAGTCCTTCCCATAGCCTTTCGCTGAGGCTTGGGCTTAAGGCCGATTTATAATCATCCGCGTCCGTCATCCGCCATAAGTCGTCCGTCATCCGCGTACGTGACAAGAAGCGCCCTTTTTAGCGCATCGGCACGGAACCCGTCGTGCTGACTGGAAACGTTCAGAATCCGCAATTCCCGCTTCGAGCCAGCACAATCCTTACACTCGGTATTGCATCTCTCGAAAGGGGAAAGAAGTGAAAAACAGAAGGAAGGTAGTTAGGAAGGAATTTACAAAGTGTGCGCCGAGATGCGCCCATGCGCCCAGGTATATTTCCAAGCCTAAGCCTAAGCAAAAGCCGAAGCAAAAGCCTAAGCCTAAGCAAAAGCCTAAATATAAGCCGAAATATATCTGGGCACATAAGCGCATTTCGGCCTAACTATTTTGTAAAGTGTCGTGATAGCGGCCTGAGCAACTTGCCAGCCTAACTTAAGCTTTTAAGCAATGCCTATAGGCTAAAAAAGTCCGGAGCCGTGCACCACCGAGGCAATTCCTTGCGATTTCCTCCTCGTCATCACACCGTGTCATTAGCGGGTCTCACTCAAATCGTTGGTTTATTCATCCCCCTTATTCCCTGAGCCACACGGCCGCCATGAACCGTCCACCGCGAGCAGACGCGAACCCGTCAGCGTCTAGTCTAGCCGTTCAGTTCAGTGGGATTCGGAGGTCCTTTCAAATTTGGGCTGATTCACAACGCAGCGACGACGACGCCGTCACGACGAACTTTTGAACGCGCGCGCTCGTTTTTAACCCTTTCTCTTTGCTCTTAAACCCCCTCTCTAGCCTCTGCCGTCCTTGCATTGCAGAAGCAGTTGGCAGGGCCCCTATGAGGCACAAAAGTCCACATGTACCACATGAACTGCACTGAGAGGATCCTTCTCCACCGAGAAAGCCCCTGAGGCGATTGCGACACCTCCCGACTGTGTTTCAGCTCTCTCTCTCTCTCGGTTGTTGGCGTCCCGCGCCACGCAGCTTTCGGCACTGCATTGGCGGTGCTTGCTGTCATCGCGCGCTGCGCCGCGTGGGATGATACCGTGATACGCAATACAATGGCACAATTGCGTGTGTGGGCCCGTGTACACACGAATAGCCCGCGTCCGCTGCTTGCGCAGCCGCATTCCTCTCGATGTCTCCTTCTCTTGAAATCTGCGAGCGGCATTCATTGAAGGAAAAGCCCAGCCTAAGCGCTGTCAGTTAGCTCTACGTCCACCGACGTCCAAACGTTTGCCACTACTGTAGTTGTGGTTTTTCTCGGTGAACCCACGTCAAGAATGAAGGTTACTATACATACCTATATCATAATCCCATGTACTGTGTACGTCTTAGGCATAATATTCTATCTACTTGCAAATTAGCTAAATTCTATTGTGTAGCACCATATTCAACGTCTTATGAGCTACCGTAAACCGCGTTTAACCCAGGCTATAGCATACATCATTTTAGCTCGAGTTAATGTTGCTTATGGGAACCGTTGCGGTCATAACGCTCGTCAGTGTCGGGCGCGTTGAGGCCGACTGCAAACCAGGAGGTAATCTGACGGCAGTGCGTGCGTGCGTGCGTGCGTGCGTGCGTGCGTGCGTGCCTGCGTGCGTGCGTGCGTGCGTGCGTGCCTGCGTGCGTGCGTGCGTGCGTGCGTGCGTGCGTGCGTGCGTGCGTGCGTGCGTGCGTGCGTGCGTGCGTGCGTGCGTGCGTGCGTGCGTGCGTGCGTGCGTGCGTGCGTGCGTGCGTGCGTGCGTGCGTGCGTGCGTGCGTGCGTGCGTGCGTGCCTGCGTGCGTGCGTGCGTGCGTGCGTGCGTGCCTGCGTGCGTGCCTGCGTGCGTGCGTGCGTGCGTGCGTGCGTGCCTGCGTGCGTGCCTGCGTGCGTGCGTGCGTGCGTGCGTGCGTGCGTGCGTGCGTGCGTGCGTGCGTGCGTGCGTGCGTGCGTGCGTGCGTGCGTGCGCGCGCATCGTTTGTGTATGCCTTTAGGAACTCGAATGCCTCTCAAACACAAGTGCGCGACAGAGTGCTGCAGCAAAAGTTTGCTTCTTTTTGTCTATTGGTATTCCCTGTACCTACACCTACCTATATGTTGATGAAAGGTACTTACCTTGTGTTCAATATCTACATTGTATTCACGCATAGGACATTTCTTTTGTAACCCATGTATCTATGCGACTTCTTTTTATCCAATTCAGAATGCAGCATAAGCCAAGACGAGGCAACCGCCACTGGCACAAATCCGACCAACCGCTGTAACCATTGAAGGGATGCCGATATTTTTGGTCGACCAACGGTTGAACGTGTAAGAAACAATACAATCGAATGCTATTTTTCGTTTTTCGCTGTCACTGTTTCCGGTGATTTTTTTGCTTACCGTATGTACCTAGAAGGAAAGATGGGGCAGAAGAACAGAAAATGAGTAGGCCGACAGAGTGCGAACGAGATAAGTCCAACTCCCCACATCGGAGCGAAAAAAGGTCTTTTAGCGATTAGCTCGGAGCCTCCCACCCCCACCCCCCCCCCCCGCCTTTTTCATAACGAACCATCATTACATGGGTGCTCTTTAGCACAAGCGGCCATTTCGATGATTTATTTGGTTACCTTCGCATCTCATCTGCTTAACTGACGAGCTAACCACACGAAATGAACTGAGAGTTCTAGAGGTGCGCAGATGATGAAAGAGGATATAGTCAGTCGACCTCGGAGCAAGTGCGGACAGAGGCGTCGGCATTGTCTTGGTTCTGCAATGTCGCGATCGTCAAACTCGTGGCGTTGCTGGAAAAAGAAGCGCACCTTTTCCTTTCGAAGCGCACAGAAATCATGCAATCAGTGACGGATTATTTGTTGAGCAATACATTTGAACCCTTCGGAAACGCAACGCAAACGGAAACTCCCTTGCGGCGAGAAAGGAGGTTGTGCCCCACCGTCCCGCCTTTCGCAGAGTTTTAGTTGGCGCGGTTCAACTACCTTCCACCGAGGTCACTGAGTCACTAATCCCCCTGGGCAGAAGGATGAACGCTCTCATAGCCCACGGTGTACGGCTGCTCCCGGGCTTTGGCCCGAAATGGGTGCCAGGCGGGCAGCCCACGTTTCCTCGCGGGAGAAGAAACTGTGATACTGACCCCGCCCGATCTTCGTGATTGTGTGCGTCGTTGTGGTGTGTGTTGGTGTCAAAATAAAGTTCAAGGTTTAAGCAAAGCAAAAATCGTATCGTATGAGACAGAATTCCCTTCTGCCCCCTTTAGCTATAAGCCTTATGCCATAGGCAAAGTCCAAAGTCGTGGGGTTATCTTTTTTTTTCAACAAAATGGCGGCTAGTAGCGTTTTGCCCGCCGCCACCGGCGTGTCGCGACCTCAAAAATCAAAGTGCAATCCGTCCCCACCGAGGGAAAACGGCGAAAATTCGAAAAGTTGTCAGAACGACGCGTCGGACATCAAAATTCGCTTTGACGCCGCTGTGAAAATCATTCAAACTCTGCCAAAAGATGGACCATATCAACCGTCGAATCAGAACAAGGCCAAATTCTATGGACTGTACAAGCAGGCGACCCAAGGTCGCTGCGACACCCCAAAACCCGCATTTTGGAATGTCTATGACAGATTGAAATGGTGCGATTCTTTTCATTGAAAAGCGTATTTTCCTCATTTAAACGATTAAATATAGGGAAGCGTGGGCGCGTTGGGGCGACATGCCAAAAGAAGAAGCGATGCAGACGTATGTTGATGGCCTGAAAGAGGTGAGAATATTGGAAATCGGAAGAAAAAAGTTGTATCAGACAATTCATTGGTGTAACTGGGTTTGGGTAGTGTTTAGGTACAGGTCACCTCCCCCCCCCCCTCCAGCTTCAGGCAATCCTGCATGGAAAAAGGACCAGCGCAGCTTTGGTCCATCCTGCACTCACATTGTACGTTGCACAGGCTCACATGATTGAACCCATTCCTTACCCATTCCTGTAACTGGGGGGAGGGTTTTGGGGGGGGGGGGTCCCTCCCGGTCCCCATACCTGTAACTGGGTCTGGCAGAGTGGGGGGGGTAGCTGGCCGATCTTGGGGGTGGGGGTCTCCGGAGCAAAAAGTGGGGGGGTAGCTGGCCATTGTTTGAGTTATAATGGTACTTATTGGTCTAATATGGGTATAAAAAGGGTATAAACAGTTTTATTTAGCTGTTTTATGGTCATATAACACTGAAAAGCACTGAAAAACACCAACAGTTACTCACTTTTATCGTTTTAGACATGACGAAAATCCTTTGGGAAAATTCTGGGGGGGGGGGCGGGGGGGGGGGGGAGTTGGGGGGGGGGGGGTGGTTGAAAAACTATTGGGGGGCCCCCAAAGCCCCCCCAACCACCCCCTCCCCCAGTTACAGGTATGCCGGTCCCACCCCCTCGCCCTCACTATTTTTCCATCTATCCCCAATCCTCCCCCAGATTTTTCCCAAGGGATTTTCACTCAGTCTAAAACGATAAAAGTGAGTAAATGTTCGTGTATTTCAGTGTTTTTCAGTGTTATATGACCATAAAACAGCTAAACAACACTGTTTCGACCATATTTACACCCTTTTTTTACCAAACAGTAGAAGTATAACTCAAAGAATGGCCAGCTACCCCCCCCCCCCCCCACACTTTTTACTCCAGGCACCTCCCCCCCCCCCAGAATTTGGCTATTTAGCCCCCCCCCCCTCACACTTCCAGACTTGGTTACAGGTATGCACCCACTTCCATAACCTTCTTCATAGGCATGTGTTGGGTGTAGTTGTCCTTCTTTTCGTGCAGGATTGCCTAGGGCGGAGGGAGGGCTACTTATATTTGTATCCATCCCCTACCCATACAGCTTGTGATTGCAGCTAATTGAAACGATGTCCCTGGACGAGAACGTGGAGCGTTTCATCGCGCTCGAATGCGAGGCCGATGCAGCCGAACGCATGTTCGCTGCCGTGGGTTTGACCTCGACGACCACTTCTCAACCAACGAATGTCGAAGGCGACACACGCAACGTTGACCAACAACAACAGAATGGCATTCACCATGAGGAGAGCAGTAGTAGTGACGATGACAACAATGATGTTGATAATGACCCGGAGGATGTCGGCACGGCGAGACTCCCTGCAGAGGCGAATGGAACGGAGACGTTGGATAGTGAAAAGGAAGGAGAAACCGCCTCGGACCAAGTGGATATGGGTGGGTGAAAGCATGGAAGCGTCCATTGAGTTTGTATACGTGGCGTCAGCGGTGTGCATGTGTATGTGTATGTTTGTATACCACGCCTGCGCGTATTCATAGGCCTCCTTTTTCTGCATGGCTCGTGACATGTACTGGAGTGTACGCGTGCTGCGCGAGCCATTTATTTGCCCAGAAACTTCCTTCGGTGTGCCTGTTGCCTATACTTGTTTGAATCGGCTGACTGGACGCTTTCTTATCTCCTGCTTTAGAGCGACCCTTGTATGCCTGAGTTCTGTGTGCCTTATGGAGGCTGTTGACAGACGCCAATACTCGCAGGGTAGCCCACGCTCATAGGCGCATGGTACCCACGCACGCACCCACACATGGTGGACTGGCTGGACACACAGACACGCACGCACAAGTCATGTGTGCTGTGCCTGTTCAGACACAATCAATGGGGAGAAGAAGGTCGTTCAAAACGAAAAACCGCTTGAAAACGCTGTAATAGAGCAGTCTGACCAAAGACACGAGCTGCAGAGTGATGGAGAGTTCTACATGGACGCAGCGGAGGTTGTTGTAATGTTTTTTTTCGCATATTTGTCTTCAGCTGTTGTAGTGTAATGGTACGGATTATGCCTTGTAATCACAGCTCAGCCGTAATGCCGCAGGTTCGATTCTTTCTGCACGTGGCGGTGATGTTAGAAGTTATTCAGATGCGATCCTCAGACATGAGATAAATTACTGACTGAGCCACTGGTGTTGTTTACAACTTCTTGCATGCAGGAATGCTTTGTGTTATTTTTCTATTGTAAGCACAGCTTCAGAACCTCAAGGCAGACGAGTCTTCGAAGGAACTGGCCATTGATGTAAAAACCAGTCACCACCGGGGTCGCAGTTCTGACCCTGCTGAAAACGCTGAATCATCCATGCGTCATCGTTCTCTGAGCTCAACTCAAAAGTCCCCAAGACAGCGACAGCTGAGGTCTCGGCAGCACTGTGCCAACCAACATCACCACGTGTCAGCAGAGGGTATTGCTGTGACACCAAGCAGGCAGCAACTGCTGGGCAACCGGAATGAGGGTGCTAGCTGTGCCTTGCACTCTCTCCGGGAGGAGCAAGATGTGGACCTGGACGTGCTGCTCGATGAAAGCTGGACTGCGCTGGAGAGACTCAGAAGGATGAGAAGGGCCAAGGATGAGAAACTGGATCAGGAAGAAAGGTATGGTTTGGAATTTGGGTGCTGGTCACTGATTATGGGATTGCACTTTATTGACATTTTCTGAACATTACAAATGAATGTTTGCAGACACTTTTTGAGCCAGCTGGCGCGGCAGCGCAGTAGACGCGCTGGAGAGAAACAGGAGCAGGCAACAGGTGGACAGAAAAAGAAGCCAAACAATGGTGTTAAAGAACAAGCTGGTGAATTTTTCTTTTATGGCTTTGTTTCTTCATTTCATTTGTCAAAATGAGAATCAATAGACTGCAGGGTGCAGGGGTAGGATGCTTTGTGTCCAGTAAGCCACGATGACTTTTGTTTCTGTCGTCCAATCCAATATTCCTCTTGGAGCTTGGGGTGTTCCACCCTTCTTTGTGTTTGGCCAGTTGCCACTGTATTTTACGTCTTCTCAACCTTCAGATTCGTCACCGTCGGGCAGTGGTGGAGCCCATAGAAAGCGACGCACCAAGCCTTCCTCTTCTTCTGGACCTCACCACAGCTCCAGTGGCCAGACTTCTGGCTCCGGGCCTGGCCAGAGCGCTCCCACCGATGGAGACGTGGAACGGTCGCCCACGCGTCGGTCCCACTCCTCCCAGAGCAGTGGATCGTCCGCTGGGGGCCCTGCGGAAAATGGTGGTGGTGGTGGTAGCTCGAGCGATGGCTCCTCAGGGGCCAGTTCTTTCGTGCGCATCGGCGCGGCATCCGCTGACCCGCACGTGGCGAGGGTGCTGCTGAGGGTGCACGCGGAGCTGCAGCAGATCGGCAGGCAGCTGGACCTGCTGGAGGGCATACTCGTGACGCAGCAGAGACTATTGCACGGCGCCATGCAACAGCAGAACAGGGAAAGGGTGCGAGCCTACTGCGAGGTTGCATAATGTACATACCTGCAGCTGCGCGTAAACAGCGTAACAGATGTGCCAAGAATGGTTCTAAGTACGTGCGCCTTGTTTGCGCAGGGGGTATGATGCAGATTTGACAGTTTCCAATTCTTTCCCCAGGGGTGTGCTTTCCAAAGTGGGCGTCCAATTAATAGAAGGGTTGACAGAGGACAAGGGTTGCTTTGAATGGCCTGCACCCTGCTTCGAACTCCTATTGAGGACTGAGGGAAACATTTATCGGGTCATTTTTTCGTCTTACATTAGGCAAATATTGATCACCACAGTTTCTACAGATGCTCCGAAGTCGCGTGTGGTGCTTTGGCAATTTGCCCTGGCACACGGTGTTTCTGCTGTTGGTCTGGCCGTTCGCGGTCAACCTCCTCTTCAGTCCCTTGGTCCGCTGGTGCATCAGGTACGGACCGTGGTTGTTTATTGGGTGTGCTTGTTGATTTGGCTTTTTGTCCTGTGTGTTTTTGGTTCACTAGATGGTGTGTGAAAAGCTGGTACATGTAGTCGCATGCGCTCTCGGCGTACCATGGGGAGCCCCCAAGTCCCACCCATCACCCAAGCTCCCCCCCCCGCACCCCAGAATTGTTGTAATGAATTT
The DNA here is from genome assembly GCA_030248085.1 of Paralinhomoeus sp. GSCO2_6. Lineage (NCBI taxonomy): Eukaryota > Metazoa > Nematoda > Chromadorea > Monhysterida > Linhomoeidae > Paralinhomoeus > Paralinhomoeus sp. GSCO2_6. The sequence goes on from JASAMY010002172.1 coordinate 10,879, forward strand.
TAAACCCCAGAATTTTAAGCCCGTCTAATCGAAAAAAGTTAGTGATTTTACGTCATTGTTGCTGCTCATTTTGACAATAAACACCAAAATGACGCTGTTGAGAGACCTCATTTTCATCAACTGTACCTATTGTGACGCTATTTCGGTGCCAAATTTCATTCCCTGACTTTGGAACCGCCCATTTACCTTTTATTATCCACTCCCCCCTCCACTTAGGTACCCGTACCCGTACCTCGGGGGTACCTCCCCCCCCTGAAATGGCCATCCCCCACCCACCCCCCCCCCATCATTTCGGGCATGGTTCTGCGGTTTTACGCCCCCCCCCATCCCTGCTAGGTTCTGGGTACCTATCACTCAGGGTGCTACCCCCTGCATTGCTCGGCTACTGATGGGTATCGCAAATTTAAAGCCACCTTTAGGAACAGACGTCGGCTACTGTGATAAAAACGAAGCTGCGCTTCGACTGCTCGTTTTTTGCTCAAGAAGATATTACGAATCGAGCCACTTAGAATCGAGCCACGAATCGAGCCACACAGCTGTCGGTGATCCATCTATTGATCGCTAGATGCTAACTGCTCTGTTGTTCTGTCGGACGGTGAACTGGCACCCTTGTGGAAATCGGGAAATCGAAACAACGTGCGAGTACATAAAAAATATGTACCTGCGATAATCGCGTTTCAGATGTACGTGCGTGCGTCTCATCGCGTGCGTGCGTGTGTTCTTTCTTGTGTGTACGCTACGCATTCGCGTGTGCGGATATGCTGCCCGAACTAGTGCGTGCGTGTTATTTACCGTAAACGCTAGAATTCCCCCCCCCCCTCGGGGAGCTAATTGTTACGTTCGAACTCTAGGAGGGTGTATATAGGGTAGGGGGGGGGGCTTATAAACTCAGTGGTCTTGGGAGGGTGAATAATTATAGGGGGGGCTAAATATAGGGTTTACGGCATTCGTCTACGCACGCGCACGGTGTACAGCAATACATGCAAACCACAAAGGCGAAGCACGAAGAAACGAGTACAAAATTCAGTGAAGCCAACGCGCCAAAATTGCGCACAAGCGTAATAGAAAGCAAAAACTGACTTTCAGCGCAACGGCCGCTAACTGTATTACGTACAAGAGATTGGCCAGGTGACAGTAAAAAGGTGACCTAGCCAACCTAACCAGGGTGTGCTGTGTGCATTCGTGCATGCGTTCGTGCGCGTGTGTGTGCGCGTGCGTACGTGTGTGTATGCGTGCGTGCGCGTGTGTGTGATTGCGCATGTGTGTGTGTGTGCGTGCGCGTGTGTGTGCGTGCGCGCGCGCGTGTGTGCGTGCGCGCGCGTGTGTGTGTGTGTGCGTGCGTGCCGGTCAGTGCGAGTGCACGTGTGCGTGGGTCTGTCCGCCCGTTTGTGTCAGTAGACCGAACCGACCCCCGCAGCTGCGGTGGAACAGATTGTGTCACGATCCTTACCGGAGGTCATTCCTGGGGGTGTTAGCGCGGATTAGAGCGTGGGGTCGCTCGCGCTGATAAACTCTTGGCCGAAACATGCTCCGCATTCGCTCGTGGGTCGCAGCTTTACGCACGTCTGTGCGTGCGTGTGCCGCATAATTCCAAGTGTGCATGCGACGCGTGCTGACCTGGTAGTATTCCTACGCCCAATTCCGGCGTCTGTCAGTTTGTCAAAAGCGCCGTCAATTCCGCGAAAAGCCGTTTGCATGCGAGAGGGCCACATTGCAAGCCGTTTGCCGAACGCGCGCCCCGAGCAGAGGCGTAGCGCGAGCGCGACTAGATTTTCACGCGCGGCCCATGCGCCTTCACTTTATTGGTTTCTGTCGTCAGGGTTAGCCAAAAATGGCGCTGCTAGCGGCGCCTGTCGTCATCGCCTGGTTGTCCCTCCTCTGCAAAGCGTTCTCGAGCAAAGTTGGCCCCGTGGAGAGCGTGGACATCGAAATTGTCAGCGAAACTTTCTCGGATGGGGAAGAAACGAGGAATTTGGCCAGCAGCCGATTAGTGGGCAGTCTGAAACTGATCGAGCAAGCGGCGAAAGGAGGAATTGAGGTGGGGCCTTTTCGGATGTTTGCATGGTATTGTCTGTGAGACGCCACGCAGCTAGACAGTTGAGTGGAAGCACAGTCTGAAACGGTGCCTGATAAGATGTCTGGGGTTTGACGACCGCTTTTTTGGAACAATCTTTGAACTGGGCACAGAGCAAGTGTGTAGGTTGAGCGGGACTTTGTTGTTGTTGGATTATGAACGAGGCAAGGAGGCTGTCAATAGGCCATATCATACCCTTTCCATGATGCCTTCCTGTCTAGAGCCACATTAATTAGCCAGCAACTTTCGAAAGAACGCCATCTGCAATCTAGGCACCGGGAAATCCTCGTTGTAGGTCCATCGAGAGTCGAACCCAGGACCGTGAGCGCAAGAGCCTGGCTTCTCTACCACTAGTCCATACGCTGCCCCTGAGTGAGGCTTCGTAAATGACGAATCGGTTCGTCCATGGTCGATCATTGCAGCATGTTGCGCGTCCTTGACGAGCCTACGCACTCGGGTATGCGGATGACTAATAACACGTCCGATGCAGCACATACATACGCGCGGTTGCGCTAAACCGCTAACTCGACCCTCCCCCACTACGACGCCAAACTGCAAAGGGCGTAATCCCTGCCGGAATTTTAGGAATCCTCGACGGACGCGCAGGGCGTATCGTTCTATAAACTGTCGGAAAACGCCTTCGCGGACGGCCAAAGTGTTCGCGTGGGACAACGCTTTCGAGGGGTTCCATTTTTAGCTTCTTTTTTGTTCAACTTTCCGAACCGAGCCAGCGAGTGTTAACACTTTTGAGAACTTTGTCAGCTCGAGATGTTCGGCCACAGCGTGGCGGTGTTCCGCGCCAGGGCGGGCTCCACCAGCTATGACGGCTCCATTGTCTCGGGTCTGAAGGCGGTAGCTCAGGTGAAAAATATCGACATTGCAAAATGTCCGAAATAAGCTAGCAAGTTCTTTAGGCAGGCGACCTGCAGGATTTAAACGATCGAAAGGACGCAGTTCTTGCCAAGCTAAAAGCTGAGGTGCTACGCGCCAAGAAAAGTGAAGACGAAGGAGCCTCCTTGAACCTAGAAGATGACATCAAGCCAATGGTTTACGTAAATCCCAAGACGAAAATAGCTCAACAAGCCTATTTCGCGAAGTTCGAAGCGTCTTCTAAGAGACATCCTAGTTACGTTCATGTTCTCGTAGATCTGGAAGGTATGCTGACGACGAAATGTCTATGTGTACCCGTTTGTACAAATGTACAAAACATGTTTGTGATAAATGTCCATGTACAATGTACATACAATAAATACCTAAGACATAGAGGTAAAAGTTCCCCCTTTTCTTTTCAGGCAACATCCTTCAGAAATGGGAAGGAATCAAGACGTGCTTTCCCAAGAGAATGACCACAGTCTCTGGGCCGGGTGGAAATGAGAAAATCGGAAAAGTTAGCTACAATTCTTCCCTTCTAGTAAGAAAACGTTGGTTTGGAAAGTGCTCTTTGGAAAATCAGTATGTGAGGACGATAGATGCCGAAAACGGCTCGCATCCGCCAAAGTATCGCAAGGCAAAGCGATTCAACTGCGCCGATGGACAAATGGAGAGATTCGTGAGATCCACGCAGACGCGCACGCAGGCATCGGCACGCACGTATCGGCACGCACGCACGCATCTACACGCACGCACGCAAGCAACGGCACGCACGCACGCACGCATCGACACACATACACGGACGCTCGCACGCACCGGCACGCACGCACGCACGCTCTTCCAATGGCAATCACAATTGTTTCCTTAGGTGAACGGCGGCTACTCTCCACTGAATGACGCCCACAATCACGCTACCGTAACCCTGAGTCAGCTAGCAGAGCGCTACGGCTCGCCCCCTCTGCGTCGGGGCCGTACGCAGAGACTTGCGCTTCAAGCTAGCTAGCTTTTTTACACTTACGTAACGCGGTACAGTAACGCAGCACACAGGCTATGTAAAACATTGCAAGTGTCTATGAATTTTCTTTCGGAAACCGAGCTGTATATGATGAGCGCTTTAGTTGTTGCACTAAAACGTTGTAATCGCTTGTCGAGACCAATCTGTTTGTGTCGGAAATGTCTTTCCTACCGTATTTACACTTGTTTTATTCGATTACGACCCCTTGGGACTGCATAGTCTTCTCCACAAAATTTTGCATCAGCTGTAGACGTCCCACTCCATCTCTGCCTACGGCCCTCGATCGTTGGTAGCTGCCAGTCAAGGTGATGGTCCACTTTGGTTGGTTCTACGAGAACGCCTTTTGGGACGGCCGCTGCGCCGGTTTCGGAGACGGCAAGCTGCGATTCTACCCACTGACTGGCTTGAGCGTCGTAGCCCACGAGTTGGGTCACGCGCTGACGGAGGAGACCTCTGATCTCCTCTACACCTCTACACACAGTGGCGCTCTTAACGAGGCATTCTCTGACATGACCTGTGAGTTCTACGTCTTTGTGCGTGCGTGCGTGCGTGCGAGCGTGCGAGCGTGCGTGCGTGCGTGCGTGCGTGCGTGCGTGCGTGCGTGCGTGCGTGCGTGCGTGCGTGCCGGAGCGTGCGTGCGTGCGTGCCGGAGCGTGCGTGCGTGCGGGTGCTCCGCAGTCACGACCAACATTTCAGCCAAGTTCATCGAATCCGCGTATAAAAACTCGTACAACTGGTGGATGGGCGATGACGTGACAAAGGGCAACCTGCCCATGCGCTGCCTGGACAACCCGCCCTGCGACGGCGCCTCCATAGACAACGTGAAAAACTTTGACGAGAACTCCGAGCTGCATCACAACAGCGGCGCTTTCAACAAGGTAAGGTACCTCCTGCCTATGTATGCACATGCCAGAGGAGGTAGATCTCCAATAGTGCCCCCCCCCCACCTTCCTGGGTTCGATTCATGATGGCCACACTAATGAGGATTTTCCTGTCAATGGAGTTTGTCCCTGCCCTAGACTGCAGATGGCGCTCTTCCGAATGTCTGTGGTGGAGGCCCACGTGGCTATTGTGCCTCAAGACAGGAAGGCGTCATGGACATGGGTGCGCTAGCGGTCGATGCTGAGCTCGCAGCGTTGCCCTTGGATGCTATGTTATGGTCTATGCCGTACTTGCGCTAAACGGACACTCAGGCGTTCTACTTGATCGCCACCAGCTCGGAGAAGGGCGTCTTGGACGCGTACGACGTCTTCTACGTGGCCAACACGCGCTACTGGGGCAGGAGCACCACCTTTGCGCAGGCGGCAAGTCTGGCCCTGAAAGCCGCCTACCATCTCAAGAAGAACACGCACATGGGCGCGTATGCGGAAGGGCCGGGTGCAATCGAACTGCGTGGGTGTTACTCTCATGTTCCCCATAATTAGCATAACTCCCTTTTACGTCTTATTTGCTATACCAATTTATTCCGCATACTCGCCCAACAGCCTGACATTGATCACGGTCACTTAGACCTTCGAAAAATCGTCGAATGCTTCGCGAAGGTGGGCTTGAAGTGCAGCTACAAGGGGTCGGATCGCTACGCTTGCGTGATCGGCTGACTGAAATCACCTGATCAAATCGAGTGATCATAAAAAAGATCTACAATTCCTGTTCGTTTTGCGGAGCAATAGTGGCAGATGCATTGCAATTGTTGAACAGTTCTGTCGATTACGCAGCGAAACACAAAATTCACAAAAAAAAAACGATCGAATAAAAACCATCGTTTGTAAATCGGCTTCTGTTGGAAACAGAATTACCTGGTACAACGCACGCACAATTATGCGTTGGTAAGGCACACTGCAGTAAAACTGTCACCAAAAAGAATGCTACGCATAATTTCAAGTGTCAAAGTAATTGAAAGCCTTCATTTTTCCAAGCTCACTGCAGCAAGATCATTGACGATTTCCACCATCCAGGAGCAGAGGAAGAGAAGTTTCAGAGCCAACACGGCGACGGAAAAGGTAATGCAGCCCTGGTTGAATGACGAGAGCTGTTGGGAAACGGCGGCACCTTTTGATAGCATTCTTGGAAACGCTGAAAGGTAATAAATACCTCGGTTTGTACATACGAGCTCGTCATGACAAAAGGAGGTCAAATACCGTAAATCCTCCAGTAGTGACCCTTCTCCCGGATACTCTCCCCCACCCCCACCCCCGGCCTGCAGCAACGCAAATTGGGGTACTGTGAGGTTCAAATGAACGTGTGACACACCGCCCAACTGGCAATATGAGAAACATTTTTAAACCAATGAAGCAAACGAGTGCGTCCGCCAATTATTTGCAAGTTTATGCTTTTTGAACTCACTTCCCCAATCAAGGCAGGCAAGGAGAGGCGAAATTGAATCTCCACGAGTGTTGCCTACCTCTGTCTTCCTTTTCTTGCGCGGCGTCCATTTTGCAGTGGCAACTTCACTCGCAAGAGTAGAGGGACCAACTCTCCGCCTGCGGCAAAGTCTGTTTCCCTTTCTTCAGTTCAGAGGCAGGATGTTTTTCAAGAAGAACTGACGAAAACAGCAGTCCGGAGTAGAGTGTCTACTGTCTGGTGTACCCAAACGCTTCACCTTTTGACAACAACTTTTCGTCTGGGTCCGCCGCGCGCGGTTGTTTGTCCGGGCAGTGGGGAGGGTGATGATGGGTATGTGGAAGCGAAAGGCAAAAACGCATTCGCACGACGTCTGTCCGTCCGTCCGCCAGCCCGGTGGCAATAAACGGCGGGACGGCAGACGCACACACGAACGGAAACGCACGCACTCGCCTCGCGGCGACACAGGGCAAAGAGAGTGAGGTGATGCAATTCCATCAGCGCGTTGCAGCGATTTGCGGTGGAATGGGAGACGTGTTCGTTCGATTTCGAAATACAGCGAAAAATGTTTGTGCGCGCGGCGAATGGACGAAACGTTTTCTCTACAAACGCAAAACAGAACAATAAAAGATGCACGTTTCGTTTGTGCGGTGGACCAGAGAGACTGCACAGACACAGTAATCGTAGATGAACGTTAGCTAGAACTGAAATAAAGAGTTTAGGCGGCAAGGTGGCCTCGTGGTAGAGAATTGGACTAGGTATGTTCCGCAAGGTCCTGGGTTCAATTCTCGAGGGACTCACTATTGAGGACGTCCCTTTCAGTGGATTTTCGCTGGTCACTCATCCTTGCCGTAGAATTCGGTGTAGGGCGCCTCCAGGGCTTCGTCCCGAAATCCGTGCCATGTGGGCGGCCCGCCTTCCCTCGCGGGAGAACAACGTCGTTGGGATACTGACCCGCCCGATCTTCGTGATTCTTTACGGCTTTGCGCTGTGTGGTGGTGTCAAAATAAAGTTTTGGAAGTGACCACTAGGTTGTGCAATACCTAATTGTGTTGTCGTCGCAGACGGAGTTTGCGTCTCGAGATTACAATGCAAATGCCCTCAATCCAGCGAACGAGTGCTCACAGCGATTTTACGGTATAAATATAAAATGCGAAATGGTATAGCAATAGAGAATGAATCTTGCAACAAGCCATCTGCAAGCCTAAAAAATTAAAATAAATTAGCGAAGTAAATAACGATTATTTCCCGCCTGGCAGAGCCAATTCTTGTAAAAACGTTTGCATATAAAAACGTTCGCATGAAACATTTCACCGTCGTTGTGCAGCGACGCTGGCTCAAAACGGAAATTAATTATCTAGCTTACGAATCAGCAATTAGCTGCATTGTCATGCTATTGCGCCGGGCGTTTGGTCACGCCTCCAGGTTTTTGCTGTTAGAGACCGCTAGCGCCGGCCGTTTCAGGTTCGAAATTGAATTGAATGAAATTCGAAAATTTTCTGTGAATTTTAAATTTTCAGCTTTTCGACAGCTTTGCGGAAAATGTCGGGAAACGCAAAAGTCGCGCGCAGATTCGATTCCGACGCTATCGTCAAGTCGCAGCAGGATGCGCGAAACTACAGGTGCTCGCGCATTTAATTTTGGAAATTAAGAAAAATCGAAATATCGATTTTAGGGCGCTGGAGCTCGAGAACGGCTTGAAAGTGCTGTTAGTCAGCGATCCCAAAACCGACAAGGCTGCCGCAGCTCTCGACGTCAACGTTGGTGAGTTGTTTTAAAATAATATAGTGGAATATTAATATTTAATTTAATTTTAGTGATTAGCTGACCGTATTGTCCTTTGGTATTTTCAATTATTTTATTTATTAATTTTTGCAAATGTCGCTTGATACTTGATACTTCGATCGCAACTACAGATGTTTTGTTTAGGGTCAACGTTGTTTTGGAGTAATTAATTTATATTTGTATTTTTGTTTTGCAATAAACCGTATAATTTCTGTATACGTGTTTAAGTTTCTGCGAACGTGTCGTTGCGAACCATATAAATTACTACTTAGGTGCAGCCGAGTCTTGTTTGATTACTTAGTTTCTCTCTTAACCACAACTTTTTTCACCCATCACAGAAAAAAAAATTAAACACCAACGGTGCCAATGCCATTCAGTGACGCATTCTTGCCATTCGCACACCACTTGCACACGACACAACTAATTAACGAATTAATTAACATCCCTCTAATTAATTGCAGGCTCCATGTCGGATCCCTGGGAGCTGCCAGGGCTGGCGCACTTCTGCGAGCACATGCTCTTTTTGGGCACCGCAAAGTACCCCTCGGAAAACGAGTACATGAAATTCCTCGCTGACAACGGTGGCAGAGCGAATGCCTATACCGCCACGGATCACACCAACTACCAGTTCGATGTGGCGCCCAAGCATCTAGAGGTGGGCCGGGCAGGACGGATAGATATAAAATTGCCATGCACATTTAAACTGGGGGGGGGGGGCTGGTAGGGTGGGAATCTCCCTCCAGAATTTTTATAAAAGCGAGAAAACTGAGGAAAATCTTGGTGTAATGGTGTTTGACAGAGTTTTCAGCGTTATATGGAATGATCGTAATACAGCGCGAAATTTTTGATATTTTTACAATAAATACTGCTCACAGGCCTGAAAAACACCTTGGGAAGTGTGAGAAACACATTATGCCATGGGGCTAAGCTGCAATGAGTGCAGTTTCCACCAAAGCTGTGGGAGGGGGGTGGTCCTGCTTTTCGTGCAGGGTTGACCAAAGCTGGGGGATGACCTGTACCTACACACTACTCAGTTACACCTATCCCTGACCACCACAAGAGATACCGACAGTGGCGTAGCCAGGACTTGATTTCGGGGGGGGGGGGAAGTCCAATCTCGGCCAAATTCTCAATTTTGCAACAGGGGGGACCCTGTCGAATTTTTTCGACATTGCGCCATTTTGGCTGGGGAAGCTTTAGACACTCTTTCATCCAGTCTGGTTTACACGCTTTGCGCTCGTTTGTCTGACTACAAGCACACCAAAACGTTAGCAATGTTGTCAAAACAGTCGATTTCCGTGCTCAAAATAGCGCCGCAGGCAAATTTTTTAGAGTAGCGTAACGAACTTTCACGAACTAACGAACTTTCATGCAAAACAATGCGCCGCAGGCGAAAATTTGGCTCCTTAGTGTCGTTTTAATCATTATTTGCATTGAAATTGCGAAAAACGCCGATATTGGCACATTGCAACAGAGGGTACCAAGTTAAAAAATTTTAGCTTCGGAGAATTTCGGAGGGGGAAGCTTCCCCCCCCCTTTCCCCCCCCTTGGCTACGCCACTGGATACCGAATAAATGTTTCAGCGGTGACATTTAAGCAGGAGGGGTTCAGCAGTTGTTTATTCGGTTTCCGCGTTCATCATCCATTCACACTTTCTACGTATACTGCTGATTGTGCTGCAATGCTTAACGTGTCAAATGGGTAAAGGTGGGGGGGGGGGTATTTGTTTGTTTGTGTGTGGGCCGCTTCTATGATCGCGGAGGCCTCTCTCTGGTCACAATCGACCCCTGCTAGTGAGAGATGAGACCCAGCCAGCCCGATCCTGGGGGGCTGGCTCCCTTAACGAGGGGGGGGGGGGGTTGCGTAGTGGATCATGTGACCATGTCTAAGTGGTCGAGAGAAGGGGTTACGGTACCTACCCGATCGAAAGCCCGGTTAGAATGGAAATTTTTGCACGCAAATTGCGTGTGAATCACGTCGGCATTCCTTGGTCGAAATGGGCTGTTCGAATAGCGTGATTTTGTTGCGATTCTCACTGACAAAAAGACAAAGACAAAAAACGGGTTTCAGGGCGCGTTGGACCGGTTCAGTCAGTTTTTCGTGGCGCCGCTGTTCACGGAGAGCTGCACGGAGAGGGAGGTGAACGCCGTCGACTCCGAGAACTCCAACTACCTCAAGGTGGACGCCTGGAGGCTGGTCATGCTCCAGAGGTAAGGCCTGCTTGCTACGTCCCCCCCCCCTCCCCCTTGGCTTTGTTTGTGGGCCGCTTCTATGATCGCGGGGGCCTCTCTCTAGTCACATAATTGACCGCTGCTAGTGAGAGATGAGACCAACTCAGCCCGATTCTGGGGGGCTGGCTCCCCTCGCCCCCCCCCCCCCAAGCAACTGCCCTCCCCCCAGTAATTTTCGGCGTTACTTATTTTTCCGTAAAACGTGGCAGTGACGCAGTTTAAACCCGTCATTTGTCTAAAAAAGTAACTGTTTTGACCCCCCCGGCCCTAGCCGGACACCCTAGGTTCATGTTGATCCCCCCTCCCGCCCACTCCCCAGGCCCATTTTCAATGAGCACCTATGAATGCCTTGATGCTCTCGGCTCACGGAACCCGTTCCATGTGTCACCACTGGTAAATTTAGTATACTAAATATCGAAACTCACTGAATTCAGAGCGATGGGTGACCCGCGCCATGACTTCGCAAAATTCGCGGTGGGCAGCAAGAAGACGCTGTACGATGACGCGCTAGTCAAAGGCTTGGAGCCGCGCAAAGAACTGCTCAAGTTCCACGACAAGAACTACAGCGCCAACATGTCTGTCTGCGTGCGTGCGTGCGTGCGGGGGCGCGCGCGCGCGTGTGTGTGCGTGTGTGCGTGCGTGTGCGTTCGTGTGTGTGCGTGTGTGTGTGTGTGTGTGTGTGTGTGTGTGCGTGTTCATTTTGTTCCCATTCATTCAGCATGACGCTGTCAATCCTGGGCCAAGAATCGCTGGACGACATGGAGAATAAATTTGTTCTGCCCATGTTTGGCGACGTCGAGAACAAACAGTTGGAGAGGAACGCCTGGCACAGCCATCCCTACGGCAGGAAGCAACTGGGCTACAAGGTCGGTTGGATAGATGGTTGCATTGAGAATTGTAATTAGACGAAATTGAAAGGATCTGGAATATTGAAATTCATGCGATTGTTTTTTTTGTGCCGCTATCTGCGCCAGCCACCGAGTTACTGCGTCTCCCCCCCCCCCCCCTCCTAAAGGGTGTCTCCTAAATTATCACATTTCTTTTTTGAATAACTTTTGTTTCCTTTGTCAGATTGTTATGAAATTTGGAACACTTATACTCAAGACTTTAGGATTTTGTCTGAAAAAAGAATCGTCGAATTCGGTTGAGGGTTCCAAGAGTTATGGCGCTCCGAATCAAATGTCTCGTTTTTAGCGCCCGCGTTGGGGTGAAGGGAGTGGCGTGGCCGCAGGCTGTGGGGGGAGAGGAATGGAATGGGGTGAGGGCGGATGGAGAGGTTTTAGTCGAGCGAGCAGTAGTGAATACTGTACGCCGATTAGACGAACCCGCGCCAACCAAAAGCAAAGTTTGGCGTTTGAAATTTGGCGTAGAGTACTGGATAGTCACAATTCGAACAGTAAAGCTTGTAAAATCTGCCCAAAAATGAGACATTTGATTCGGAGCGCCATAACTCTTGGAATCCTCAACCGAATTCGACGATTCTTTTTTCAGACAAAATCCTAAAGTCTTGAGTATAAGTGTTCCAAATTTCATAACAATCCGACAAAGGAAACAAAAGTTATTCAAAAAAGAAATGTGATAATTTAAAAAAAAAAACACCCTTTTCAGGTCGAGGTCGTGCCCATCAAGGACCTGAGGAACCTCAGCATCAGCTTTCCCACGCCCGATCTCACGCCTCTCTACAGAGCCAAACCCGATGGCTACGTCAGTGAGTATTTTTTCGATTTTGCTCTCTTTCCAATCACACGTTGGGGGTTCGGATCCGCGCTTTGGCAATGCTCGTTTTTATGCCTTTTTTCACCCTTTTCCCGTTTTTTAGGTCACTTGCTGGGTCACGAGGGCGAAGGCTCGCTACTGTCGGAGTTGAAGAGACGCGGCTGGGCGACCTCGCTTTGCGCGGGCGCGCAAACGCACGCGAGGGGTTTTGGATTCTTCGAAGTGGATGTGGACTTGAGCGAGGGTGCGTGCGTGCACGCAAGCACCGGCACGCGCGCACGCACGCACATGTTTTTTAGAGGGCCTGAATCACGTGGACGAGATTTGCGAGCTCTTTTTCGAGTATTTGGGCGTCGTGAAGCGTGCCGGACCCTTAGAGTGGATGCACCGCGAGACCGAGCAGCTGCGCAAGAACCAGTTTCGGTTTCTGGTCAGCGAAATTCGTTTTTTTTTCGCATTATCGATTTTATTTTCCCGATTAAATCCCACCACAACAGGACAAAGAGGTGCCTTTCTCCTACGTCACTCGCTTGAGCAGCCGCCTGCAAGACTATCCCATGGACGAGGTGCTGGTCAGCGGGCACATGATGCCCGACTTTGATCCGGAATTGATCCGACAAGTCTTGGATCGATTGACGCCCGACAATCTCAACGTGGCCGTCGTCTCCCAGAGCTTTGCGGGCAGAGAGGGCAACGTCTTTGAGCGGTGGTACGAAGCGGAGCATCGCATCGAGAGATTGGATGAGGTGGGTGTGTGGGTGGTGCGCAGATCGTCACAGTGGGGAACACGCATTTGGCCCGACGTTTTGTGTGCTCTGTGGAACATGTTTTTTGCGCGGTCAACTAGTATATAGTTTTACCTCTGATCCGACTGTCCGTATGCCAATCCATCAGTGCCTGCGTGCCTTGTCCGTCTGTCTGTCGGTCTAATACCGGTTGCTTGCAGGGCTTGCTGACCCGATTCGAGGCGGCCATGTCCAAGGACGGGGGTCGGTTCAAGCTGCCGCAGAAGAACCCCTTCATTCCCGACAAATTCGACCTCCTGCCGGCGCTCACAGACCAACAGAAGGCCGCCAAAGCACTGGACATCAACGGGTTCGTATGACTCCCTCTTCTCTATTGCGAGTATTGGCTTGTATGGTCCCGCATGCATGCGGTAGGCAAAGACAGTACAGTTGTGGCCTTGCTTTGTCAAGGAGCGAGGGGTTGGTTGCTTGCACCGCCCCCGTCAACCCCCTCCCTCCTCAGAGTTTTACCAAAGTTTTCAACCTGTCTACAATGATAAAAGTGACTAAGTGAGTGTTTTTGCGTCAGTTTCAGTATCTTTTTTATTTAAATTTGCTGATCATAAAGCACCAAAATAACGCCATGTTAGACCCAATGTTGACTAGCAGCGGTCGATTGTGACCAGAGAGAGAGGCCCCCGCGAGAAGCGGCTCACACAAAAACAAACACGCACGCACATATTGACACGCACGCACGCACACGCACGCGTTGCAGCAAGTTCACGCTGCCCGAGCTAGTCCGGGACGAGCTGATGGTCCGTCTGTGGTACAAGCAGGACGACGAATTCCTCCTGCCCAAGACCGTCTGCCGCTTCCTGCTCCACAGCCCTCTCGCCGACGCCGACCCCACCGCCGTCTGTCTGCATCACATGCTCGTCGCCTGTCTGGAGGTACGTGTGTGTGTGTCTGTCTGTCTCTCTGTCTGTCTGTCCGTGTGTATCTGTCTGTCTGTCTGTCTGTCTGTCTGTCTGTCTGTCTGTCTGTCTGTGTCTGCGTGCGTGCGTGCGTGCGTGCGTGCCGCTGCCTGTCTGTGCGTGCGCGTTTGTTATTCTGGTGCGTCCTGACCCGAGACTACGGTACCTACCGTAGTAGGACTCGCTGACCGAGTACTCGTACGACGCGCGGCTGGCGGGCGTCTCACACGAGTTCGCCAACGCCAAGTCGGGTCTGGCGCTGACCGTATCCGGTTTCGACCAGAAACAACCGGCCTACGTGGCCGAACTGGTTTCGAGACTCATGGACTTCAAGGTTGGCAACCCTAAGACAGCTAACTAACGCTATTTATCGCATATTTTGACGCATTTCGACTAAAAAGTGCCTGTTTAGACACTATTAGGTACATTTTTTCCCTTCTGGGAACCCCCCTCCCTCTTCAAATCTGCGTCCCCACGCCTCGCCCCCAGAATGGTCTCCGACCCCCCCCCCCTTCAAAAGCACGGTGTATGATGATCCCAGTGCATACCGTAAACCCTACGATAACTCCGGGGGGGGGAATAATTGCTTCATTCGAGCCGTAGGATGGTGACTAATTCTATGAGGGCTAATTATAGGTTTTACGGTATGCACACGCATGCACGCCCGCACGTACACACAGACATGCTTGCACATATCCTGTCTGTTGTGTCGTGTTTCAGACGGACGCTTTGCGATTCGCGGTGTTGAAAGAGCGCTTCGTTCGCTCCCTGCGCAACTTCAGCCAGGAGCAGCCGTACGCGCACGCCGTCTACTACACGGACGTGCTGCTCACGGACAAGGCCTGGCCTAAGGAACTGCTGCTGCAGGCCGCTCTAGGTGATTTTTTTATTATTCTGGGTTCCATTCTTGAGTATGTGCGTGCGTGCACATGCGTGTACTGTAAGAGTACTGTAGACGACGCAGTCACCCAAGAAGGTATGGCCTAGTGGTAGAGAATCGGCCCCCTGCCGGCACGGTCCTGGGTTCGATTCTTGATGGAGCCACTAGATCGAGCACGTTCCTCTCCACGGATTTTATCGTGCCGTCGCTGCCCTAGATTACAGATGGCGTTCTTCCGAATGAATTTAGCTAATTATGCGGCTGTAGTCGGGAAGGCGTGATGGAGATGAGTATGATGGGCCATTGACGGCCTCCTAGCGTTGCCCCTAATCCAACAATAACAACAGGTGATTAATTGCGTTCGTTCAATGGCTGATTAATTTGCGTCTAATTACGTAGAATACAACCGACTCGCCACTTTGTGAATATGGGCATGTAATCAAATCAAAATGATTAAATAAAGTTGCGAATTTAGAATTGACGCCCCAACACCTGGACACGTACGCGGACCAGCTGCTGAAAGCGACCTATTTGGAGGCATTCGTGATGGGAAACACCAGTCAGGAGGTACGGTTGCGATTTGCATGCAATGCGTGCTTTGTGTCTGCACTTTCGTAATTAAAAAAATTAGGCAAAAATAAGTATACATCAAGAAAAAAAAAGAGTTGGATTTCGCCGCGTGCCAAGTATTGTCCTGTGTTGATGGCTTCGTCGCGGGTTCGTGGAACTGCGGTCTCAAAAGAGGCAAACAAGTTTATAACTGCGATGAAACACTCGAAATGCCAAGCCAACTCAACATACACGATCGACAATTTAGCTGACTTTTTTTTCGTTTTTTTTCTACTAAAAATTGCTGTTGCGTATAAAAGTAAGCGGTTTTTCAGTGGAAATTGGACCTTTCGAAATCGAACGACGCAAGAGATTGCAAACACATTTGTTCTTTATTGAATTTTCTCTTTTTTTTTCAGACGGCGAGCGAGCTGTGCGACACCGTGCTGGGCATAGTCAAGGCGAAGAGGCAGAGCGCGCCCCTCCACAGCGCCCAGATGACGCGCGACAGGCAGATTAGGCTGCCCAAAGGTCCGAAAAAGGCTGAGTTTTTGTTGCCTGTTGTTGACCAAAATCATTCCTGTAACTGTGGCATTATCTTCTAGGCCCAGTTATTCCGGTAACTGGGGAGTTGCCCTCCCCCACTATTTTTCCAACCCCCCCCCTCAACCCTCCCCCCAGAATTTTCCCAGGGGATTTTCACTCTGTCTAAAACGGTAAAAGTGAGTAAAATGTTGGTGTGTCTTAGTGTTCTTCAGTGTTACATGACCATAAAACAGCTAAATAGCACTGTTTAGACCCTATTTATACCCATTTTTGACCAAAAAGTACCAGTATAACTCAAAGAATGGCCAGCTACCCCCCACTTTTTGCTCCAGACACCGCCCCCCCCAGAATTCGGCCATTTAGCCCCCCCCCCCACTCTTCCAGACTTACAGGTATGGGCCCAGTGGGGGGGGGGGGGTGGGTGGTGAATGGGCTACCGACTCCCCCTCGCCCCGCCCCTGAGTTGCACAAGTATGGGAATACACGCACGCACGCACGCACGCACGCACGGTTGGCGCTCATGGTTGCAGGCGAGAGCGTGGCGTTCGAGGCGCGCAATGAGACGCACTCGAACTCGGCCCTGGAGCTGTTGCTGCAGGTCGGCGTCGAGAACGACCGCGACAACGTCCTACTCGACCTCGTCTCACAGGTACGCCTGCGTGCGTGCGTGCCAGTGCGTGCGTGACTGCGTGCGTGCGTGCTAGTGCGCGCGTGCACGGCTGCCGCTGCGTGCGTGCGTGCCGGTGCCTGCGTACCGTACTACTCCATATGCGCTCCCCCACAGGTGATGTCCGAGCGCTGCTTCGACACGCTGCGCACCAAGGAGCAGCTGGGTTGGTGATATACGTGATTAATTAGCGCAATTAGAGGCTAATTAGTCGATGAGAATTGGAGGCTACATCGTGTGGTCGGGTCCGCGTCGCGGCCAGGGCGTGCAGTCGTGTCGCGTCATCGTCCAGGGACACAAGGACCCCGTGGAGGTGGACGCCAGGGTCGAGCAGTTCCTCGCCGACCTCAGGGTGGGCTTGTATTCGAGGGGTGTGGTGGAGAATTGCCTTAGGGGGGTTGATTTATGTCGACCACCCGATATGAATCGGCACCCTCTTCAGTCTTTGTCGAAGCACACCTTTGAGATCGCGAAGTATGAGAAACACATTCAGCCATAGGGGTAACCTGCAGTCAGTGCAGGATTGACCGAAGCTGGGGGGAGACCCCAATCTACACCGTACCCAGTTACACGTATGCGCCCACCCCCTGTATTCGACTTGGCCCCTGGCCTCACATGTGCGTACTTTGCTCTAAAGCACTCATAACCCCGTATTTCTACCGTTGCATTTTGGACACCCAGTCACATACCGTATCCCTGCCCTTGCAGTACGCACGCGCACATACAGTACGCGTGTCTTTAGGCGGAGCTGGCTGCGATGCCGGCGGAGGAGTTCGAGTCGAACCGGCAGGCTTTGGTCGCCCAGAAACTGGACCGGCCCAAACAGCTCAAGGCCTTGGCCAGCCGCTTCTGGTCCGAGGTCACCATCCGCGAGTACCACTTTGATAGGGGTCGGTTCGTTGTTAAGTTAATGATAAAAAAATAATGACGCTTGGCTCCTTCTAATTAGCGCCCCATCCCTCCCTGTCTGACATACCTGTAACCGGGTCTGGATCATCCCTGTAACTGGGGGGGGGGTTGGGGGCCCCGCACTATTTTTCCAACACCCACCCAACTCCCCCCCCCCACCCCCCCCCAGAATTTTCCCAGGGGATTTTCACTCAGTCTAAAAGGATAAAAGTGAGTAAATGTTGGTGCATTTCAGTGCTTTTCAGTGTTATATGACCATAAAACAGCTAAATAACACTGTTTAGACCCTATTTATACCCATTTTTTTTACCAAAAAGTACCAGTATAACTCAAAAAATGGCCGGCTACCCCCCCCCCCCCACTTTTTGCTCCAGCCACCCCCTCCCCCCAAAAACTGCCGTCTACCCCCCCCCCCCCCCCCACTCTTCCAGACCCGGTTACAGATATGGTCTGGATGAGTGGGGGGGGGGGGGTAAATGGCCGAATTCTGGAGGGGGTCTGGGGCAAAAGGTGGGGGGTAGCTGGCCATTTTTGAGTTATCTGGTAGTTTTTGGTCAAAAATGGTTATATAAATAAGGTCTAAAGTTATTTTGCAGTTTTATGGTCATGTAACACTGAAAAGCACTGAAATACACCAACATTTACTCACTTTGATCCTCTTAGACAGGGTGACAATGCGTTGGAAAATTCTGGGGGTTGTGGGGGGGTGGGGGGGGTTTGAGAAATTCTGGGGGCCCACAACCCCCCCCCCCCAGTTACAGGTATGCTGTCTGAGGCATTTGGTTAATGGACCCTACCTGGCATTGCCTCCCCTCCCCCACAAGCGAGCCACCGTCGACAAGCCAATTTTCTGTTTGTTTGTGCGGCCAGGCAGCAAACCTAGACCCTCCCTCCCCAACGAACCAATTATCCCCCGGGGCGCAATTAGAGTGTGTCTACATCTTCAGCGAACCGCGACGTGGAGCAGCTGGCGAGCGTGTCCCAAGAGGAGGTGTTGGCCTTTTTCGACCGCCATTTGGGCGCCGGGGGCCCTAGGCGCCGCAAATTGGCCGTGCGCGTCGTCTCGACCGCCGTGGCCGAAGCCGAGGGCGCGCGGCCAAAGGCCCGGGCTCCGGCCGCGGCGGACGCGGCCAATTTCAAGGCCGCACTGCCCCTATACGGCCGGCCGGAGCCCAAGCTGCCCGTGCCTCCCGCTGGATGGGTCGCGGACAAAGAGGCGAAGGCGAAGCTCTGAGAAAGAGACCTAGGCAGAAGTTAGGCAGTTAGGCTCAAAACTCGAGGATTGTGAACCGGTCGGTCGCTGTCGTTGGTTCGTTCGTTTGCGGAATTGAAACAGTGCCAAGAATGCTAAACTGGTTTGTCGCACCGAACGGGCTACCTACTATCAAGAGAGATACAGATGAACGCCAACTCAAAAGTCCTAAATCGAATTCATTCAGTAAATCAAAAAAAATGGTCGGCTACCCCCTCCACTTTTTGCTCCAGAGAGCCCCCCTCCCAGAATTCTTGGCGTCCTTGGGAATTTTTATGAACGCCGCGTAAAACGGAAACCCAATTCAAAAGTGGCTCAGTACTGCGAGTGAAGCGATGCGAATCCACACGTTGCGATTCAAATAACAACAACGAATCATCATTGCCACTTCGAGCCGGAATCGATCCCTGCAGCTCGCGCGTGATAGCGGCACTACACCACTGCTGCGAGCGCGAGCGAATTCTTATCGCATCTATAACTATGTACTTTGAAGCTTTGTATTGAGCACAATAGAGTTTGTGTACATTGCGAAATTAAAATCATTGAACAACAATGCAGATATGTGGGGCCAATCAGATCAGTGCATAGGCATACCTTCTCTTCAATGGATGTACACATACATGACAATACCGTGTACACTACTGTATCCCGCGTTTTTGAAAAAGGTGTTTGGAACTTCTGAAGAAAGTTTGGAAGATGGCGTCGTCCTTTTTGCAAGAAACAGTAACTTCTACAGATTTTTCTGCTGCAGAAATAAGCGAGGTGGGCATCCTACTAACTTGGGGCTAAGGTACTTTTTTTAATTTCGTGATTTTTTGTTTAGAAAGCTGAAAGCGCAATCAACGGATTAATAAAAAAATTGTCGGAAGGCAATTTAAAGGAATTGACTCGTTTTCCGAAACACTTGGAGGATTTTGTCCAGGTTTTTTTGCTGTTTAAATGTTTATGTGCCAATATTTTCTGCCCATATTTTAGGAAATTATCGACTACTTTACAAGCAATGATGCGACAAATGCGAACCAGATGCAATTTATTTTTCAAAATTGGTTGAGTTTTGAAGACGTCAAATGCATGTTTATGAAGAGACTGATAGCGTTCTTCAACGATAACGTGAGAATTTTTTTTACTATTTTTTCTTTAAATTTGTTTTATATTCTGGCTGTATACTTTTAGAAATCTTTAAAGCCAGAGCAAATTACGAATATGTTCGAGATTTTACAACATCTGCCTATGCCGAAAGAAACGGAATTTGAATATTTGGTGGATTATTCCAATAGTCCCAGTTTGGCGAAGCAGCTCACCTTTAAGAAAATGAAACTGGTTTATGGCTCGCTTTGGGTGAACTATGCAAAGTTTAAGGTTTGCCATTTTGTTTTCTTTTCACTTTTTTAAGCTTGAGTTTGTTAGCTGTCTAGCTCCACTTGAGCTGCTTGCTCCAGTCCTAATGAATGAATGCAAAGCAATTCAATTCTTTTTATTTTTTTTTGCTTGCCACTGTGTTGCATTTTTTTGCTACTTTATTTACGTTTTAAATATTCTTGTTTCTATTTGTAACAATGTAGTTTAATTTTAGTAGTGTTGTTGTTATGTTATGCTCCTTTGCGCGTTAGTATCGAAATAATCGCCAGCATTTGCATCGTTAGCTGCCGAGTCAGACGCTGAAGCGAACGCTGCAAAAAGTCGCCAATGACGTCATTGGCTTCATTCCCGATTCGAAGGCCATTCTTTTGGCCGATTTTCTAATTAATTCGTACGAATTGGGCGATCCCTACGACATTCTGTCCCTGAACGGACTCTTTCTGCTGATTCACAAGCACGGACTGTGCGTTGACCATTCCAATATGCGAAATATAATTAAAAAGACATTAAAAAATGCGATTTTTCGCAATTATAGTGAGTATCCCGACTTTTACGGGCAAGTCTACAAGTTGCTGCGCCCGGCGGTTTGTTATTCGGCCCAGAAAGAGGAGTTCTTTTCGCTGATCAGTCTGTTTTTGGACTCGACGTGAGATACAATGCTCTGACACGCACACACACACGCACGCACGCACGCACACACAATGCCTTGCAGTCACCTGCCCACGTATATCGTGGCGGCGTTCGCTAAGAGGCTGAGCCGACTGGCGCTGTTGGCGCCTCTGAGTTCGGTGGAGGCGGTGATGACGCTGATTAAGAACCTCCTCTGCAGGCACCCCACCATACAGACTCTAGTCGATGCGCCCACGGATCGGGGTGCGATCATCATGGCTTGAGCTGAATTACAAAAAAGTTGTGCCTGCCTGGCGGTTGTTGTTGGATTAGGGTCAAAACTAGGGGGCCGTCAATGGCCCATATACAGCCATCTCATGACGCCTTCCTGTCTAGAGCCGCATGCTTAGCCAAAGACATTCGGAAGAACGCCATCTGTAATCCAGGGCAGCGACAGCATGAGAAAATCTCTTGACAGACAAATAGTCCCCGTTAGTGGATCCATCAAGAATCGAACCCTGGACCGTGCGCGCAACAGGCCGACTCTCTACCACTAGGCCGTCCGCTGCCTCGCCTAAATTTTTATATACATTTTTTTCAAGAAACGTTTAGCTTTCGACGCCGACCCCTATGACGCCGACGCGGCCGACCTCAAGGCCTGCAAGGCAACTGAGTCGAGTCTGTGGGAGATTGAGAATTTGCGAAGACATTGGCACTTTTCCGTCGTCAAAAAGGCGGACTTTGCGCGCAAGAGGCCGCCCCAGATGGAGAGCGTCCTGGAATGGGGCAGCTACGAAGGGGTGGGTGGGACCGACACGCACGAACAGACGGACGCACGCACGCACTGACAGGTTGGACGCACGCACTGTACGGCGCTAGTCCAGTTTAGGTGTGCAAAAAAAAATAGGTGTGCAACCACTTTACGTGTGTAACAAAAAAATATATTTAGAGCTGCACACACTTGAAAAATAGGCTTTGCTTAGGTCTTAGGCTTGGCTCAGGCTGTCTAGGCTTAGGCTAGGCTCATGCTCAGAATTAGGATAGGCTTAGGCTTCTGCTTAGGCTTATGCTTTCACTTAGACTTAAGCTCTTGCTTAGGCTTTCGCTTAGGCTTAGGCTTAGGTTTTTGCTTAGGCTTAGGTTTTCGCTTAGGCTGTCGCTTAGGATAAGGCTTTTGCTTAGGCTTTCACTTATGCTTAGGCTTTCGCTTAGGCTTAGGCTATGCTTATGCATGAATGCACGCACTCTTGCACGCTGGGACGCCCACGCACACAGACACACGCTGGCACGCACGCACGCAGGTATGGGCGCACCAACGCACACAAGCCAGTGAGCAGCTACTGAACGAGTTGCTACAGCCTGAGCAAAGCCTAAGCCAAGCCTAAGCCAAGCCAAGGTCGAGCCTAAGCCTCTAACACACCTAAGGTATGTGTGGCTCTAAATAAATTTGTTACACACCTAAAGTGGTTGCACACCTTTTTTTTGTTGCACACCTATTTATTTTTTGCACACCTAAACTGAACAAGCGCCCACTGTACCTCTTCGAGCCTAGTGTGTGGGGTGGGGGGGGGGGGGTAAGTGAGCTTTCAGTGGGGGGGGGGAGTCCGACCTAAATGTGAGGGGTAGGTGTCCATAATGGGGATTTCGCGCCAAAATTCCTTCAAAGTTTCCCCCCTCCCCCAGCCCAGTTAGGGGTGTCGTCTGGCGTGTCACGCACAAGCTGTGTTTATGCAGCAGCGAAACTTTGCTCGTCTCAGAGCTTCCTCCACGAGTTGCGTCACTCCGAGGCGGCCATGGAGAGGCTGGCCGCCGACAACGAACGCCTGCCCAACAGCCGCGACAAAAAACGGGTGCCCCTGAATTTCGAGGCACCAACAGGGCTGTTGCGCTGCGAGAAACGCAGAAGAGTCGATGAAAATTCTGAGAATTTGGAAAATTCTGACTCGGTCGACTTCTGCGTGGGCGATTGCTTTGCATAGGGACAGTTGAAAAGCGATTGTGACAATATGCGCCGACATGTTAGTGTGTGACTTGAAATTTGGTCCTGAAACTCGGCGAAGTGTTAGACATGAATTTAGTGAGGAGACTCGATAGATAGTTTGCCCCATTAGCTGGTTATGCGAGTTGGGATCCATTTGTTCTGTGTTGTTGTCGTTGTTGAACTGTGGAATCTGACGGTGACTTAGCAGAACAGCACGCTCACACACGGGTACATACACTTGGGAACGCGTGTGCGTGCTTGCACGCATGCCATCATACCAGTCTTTAGCAGAGAACAACAGAGGAGATTTTGACCGGATTTAGGGCCCAAACTTCTTCGGCAGTGTCGTTTCTTCGGCAAGAGAGAGAGTGCGCACAACTAAATATCTAGATTCGAACGAGGAGTTGAGTGCTTCCATGCTTTTAGGTACGTGTGTACCACATCCACCACTACGCAGCAACATTGACAATCTCTGCGTACTTTGATCACCCAAGAAAGAAGCCAATCTACAATGTACATATATTGTGTTCGGCTAAACTTTCGTCGGTTCTGGCGCCGCCGCGGCGGCTTCGGCCTCGTCCTGGCCGGTCTTGATGGCGTGGAAGGCGGCCCTCTGGAGGACGTCGGCGTCGGTGGCCAGCGCCACCTGGAGCACGTCGCGAGCCGTCTCGGCCGTCGTCACGCTCGGCAGCAGCGCCAGCGACGCCGCGTCCTGCAGCCACCCCAGCTCGTACCTAGAATCGTACATGCTGTTGTTGGATTTGGGGGGTCGCTTCCATGTGTCGATGGCGATGCAGGCTAGCTGCTTAGCCGGTCGAGTGGTCCATGTGACCAGTGCACTAGCTGTTCGGCATGCTGTCCAGTCTGTGTGACGAGCGCGCTAGCAGTTCGGCAGTCTGACTGGTAGGCGTGCCAAGCGTTCTAGCTGTTCAGCACACTGTCCACTGTGTCCAGGCCGCCTGCCGATCGCGCTAGCTGTTCAGCGTGCCATCCAGTTTGCCTGTCGATCGCGCTAGTTGTTCAGCATGCTGTCCAGTCCGCCTGTCGATCGCCCCAGCTGTTCAGCACACCGTCCAGTCCACCTGTCGATCGCGCTAGCTGTTCAGCGTGCCATCCAGTCCGCCGGTCGAGTGGTCCATGTGACCAGCGCACTAGCTGTTCGGCATGCTGTCCAGTCTGTGTGACAAGCGCGCTAGCAGTTCAGCAGTCTGACTGGTCTGCGTAACAAGCGTTCTAGCTGTTCAGCACACTGTCCACTGCGTCCAGTCCGCCTGTCGATCGCCCCAGCTGTTCAGCATGCCGTCCAGTCCGCCTGTCGATCGCGCTAGCTGTTCAGCGTGCCATCCAGTTTGCCTGTCGATCGCGCTAGTTGTTCAGCATGCTGTCCAGTCCGCCTGTCGATCGCCCCAGCTGTTCAGCATGCCGTCCAGTCCGCCTGTCGATCGCGCTAGCTGTTCAGCATGCCATCCAGTCCGCCTGTCGATCGCCCCAGCTGTTCAGCGTGCTGTCCAGTCCGCCTGTCGATTGCGCTAGCTGCTCAGCGTGGCATCCAGTCCGCCTGTCGATTGCCGCAGCTGTTCAGCATGCCGTCCAGTCCTCCTGTCGATTGCGCTAGCTGCTCAGCATGCCGTCCAGTCCGCCTGTCGATCGCGCTAGCTGTTCAGCGTGCCATCCAGTTTGCCGGTCGATCGTGCTAGTTGTTCAGCATGCTGTCCAGTCCGCCTGTCGATTGCCCCAGCTGTTCAGCATGCCGTCCAGTCCGCCTGTCGATCGCGCTAGCTGTTCAGCATGCCATCCAGTTTGCCTGTCGATCGCGCTAGTTGTTCAGCATGCTGTCCAGTCCGCCTGTCGATCGCCCCAGCTGTTCAGCACGCCGTCCAGTCCGCCTGTCGATCGCGCTAGCTGTGCAGCGTGCCATCCAGTCCGCCGGTCGTGTGGTCCATGTGACCAGCGCACTAGCTGTTCGGCATGCTGTCCAGTCTGTGTGACGAGCGCGCTAGCAGTTCGGCAGTCTGACTGGTCTGCGTGACAAGCGTTCTAGCTGTTCAGCACACTGTCCACTGCGTCCAGGCCGCCTGTCGATCGCCCCAGCTGTTCAGCGTGCTGTCCAGTCCGCCTGTCGATTGCGCTAGCTTCTCAGCGTGGCATCCAGTCCGCCTGTCGATTGCCGCAGCTGTTCAGCGTGCCGTCCAGTCCTCCTGTCGATCGCGCTAGCTGTTCAGCATGCCGTCCAGTCCGCCTGTCGATCGCGCTAGCTGTTCAGCGTGCCATCCAGTCCGCCTGTCGATCGCCCCAGCTGTTCAGCGTGCTGTCCAGTCCGCCTGTCGATTGCGCTAGCTTCTCAGCGTGGCATCCAGTCCGCCTGTCGACTGCCACGCACGTCAGCAATGGGTGCGGAACGTTTGTTGCTGGGAATAATACAGCTCGTTGCCAAAAATTCTGGGACATTTGTAAAGAACTAGAGGCGCATGCGGCCTTTGTCCTCCATGTGTACGTTAAGGCACGCAACAAATGGTTTAGCGTACATAGGTATATACGTGCCATTAATGCACATGATCGTCACATAGCTTCATTATATTGATCAGCAATGGCGTGCACCGCATTGACAGTTGGTCCGGGCAAATTTGTGCACCAAATTCACTGCTGCTCTGTTAATTGCGATGGGCGTTCACTTCGTTGACAGTTGGTGGCGCCCAAGTCACTGCTGTTCTGTTGATCGCGATGGGCATTCACCCAATTGACAGCTTGGTAGTGCCAAATTTACTGCTGCTCTGTTGATCGCAAATTCGTAATGGGCATTCACCTCGTTGATGGTTGGTGGCACCAAATTCACTACTGCTCTGTTGATCACGATGGGCATTCACCATGTTGGACAGGATACCATGTACCACACTTACAGTATGCATTTGCATAATTATGCAGGAGCACATGCAAATGACTCGTGATGTATAGCCAAGTCATTTGATATGCAATTCATCAATGCACAGTTTATTTTCCATTTTCCAATTAGGCAAGATACCACACTCACAGTATGCATTTGCATAATTATGCGCGGGAGCATGACGTGACGTCAAAGCGAGCCATTTGATATGCAATTCATCCATGTGCAATTCGTTTGGTAGTGTTAATCTGCGCTGCAACATTTGAAAATGCGCCGTAACTACGGTATGAATTTGCATATTGCCCGTCGACTGCGCCCAGGACCATCCCGAGGTGGAGAGGATTCGGTCGAGCCATCGCGCGTGCACGTACGTCAAGCCATTCACGAGTTTACCTTAAACACACAAACACACAAACACGTGCACGTTTATAAGTAGACTAGACGCCCGTAGCGGCCTTCGGCCACTCAGCCACCTACATAGCAACCCAGCCCTGAGTCAGCCACCGTGTCGAGCTCGTTCACGTGCCAAGCGCAGCTAACTGGCAATGTCTCAACCGCGATAGCCAATCAGCATGCCATTGAGTCAGTCCACGTGTCGAGCGCTAGCTGTTCGGCATGCCAACTGGTCCGCATGACGAGCGCACTAGTTGTTCAGTGGATCGACTGGTCCGTGTGTCGAGCGTTCTAGCTGTTCAGCACGTCGACTCGTCCACGTGTCAATGCAGGCGAGCTGCTTAGCCGGTTGAGTGGTCCATGTGACCACCGTGTAGTGTACTAACTAACTTCTCTGTTAAATTAGTCACTACTAATATACTATATTTTCCAAGTCGACAGTGTCACGTTACATAGTTCCGTTCGATCGCATGTCACGTCCGCTCTTCGTGCTTGGGATCACTGTAGTGTCGTTGCGTACACTACATCCCTCCCCTTCTAGCTGAAGACGGGCGGCTGCTGTAGCCTGCAGCGGTCGTCTTCTGGGTCGATGCCGGCGTCGACAGCGCGGCGGTCGTCTTCTGGGTCGATGCCGGCGTCGACAGCGCGGCGGTCGTCTTCTTGGTCGGTGCCGGCGTCGACAGCTCGGCGGTCGTCTTCTTGGTCGGTGCCGGCGTCGACAGCTCGGCAGTCGTCATCTGGTTCTGCGCTCGGACGACCGGCTGGTGGGACGGTTCTTGGGCGTGCGGGAAGAGCATGGCATCTCTGCCCAGGGCGCAGGTGCAGCGACGGATGCATGGCGCCGACGGCCGCGATTTTCTCAGGGTCCGCGCCTCGTGCCATCTTGATGCAGTCCGACGCCTGTTGCTTCGTCTGCCGCGCTGGGCCAGCAGGCGCATGTCGACTCCGTCGGCTCGCTGATGTGCCCCTTGGACGTGTCCTCTGTGCGCGTGGACGCTGCAGCAGCCGCGTCGGGCGTCGCCAGCACTGGGACGGCTCTGCTCTGGTCCGACGGCTCACGCTCTCCAGCAGTCGGGTCGTCGTGGCGGACCGGGCCGCCTCTGCTGCCGCAGCATCAGGCGCCACCCTGCTCAGCTTCTGCTGCTGCCGGCATCGCGGTCGCTTCGGCGATCCGCAGCGTCTGACGGAGTGGCCCTTCTTGGCGCGGTGGGGACGAGGCTTTGCAGCCGGACTGGCGCGGTCGGTGGAGGCTGGCGTTCCGCAGTCATTGCGGCCAGCGCCGTCGTTGTCTTCTCCGGCGGACGCCGTCCGCCGCCTCTCTGGCCGTTGGTCGTCTTCGAGCTTGTCGCTTGGTCGCCCGGCGCCCGTGAGGAAGACGCATCCCTCGATCTTGCTCCGCTGCCGGAACGGACTGGTCTGGTCGAGGACGTGAGCCAGCCGTTTGTTCACGCTCCATCTTGGCAGGCGGGCGGATGGCGCGGCGGCCGTCGACTGCTCGCTCGTGGACGACGCCAGCGTGGCGGTTCTTCTCTAGGTCACGCCACTTGTAGTGTACTAACTAACTTCTCTGTTAAATTAGTCACTACTAATATACTATATTTTCCAAGTCGACAGTGTCACGTTACATAGTTCCGTTCGATCGCATGTCACGTCCGCTCTTCGTGCTTGGGATCACTGTAGTGTCGTTGCGTACACTACACACCGCACTAGCTGTTCGGCATGCTGTCCAGTCTGTGTGACGAGCGCGCTAGCAGTTCAGCAGTCTGACTGGTCCGCGTGACAAGCGTTCTAGCTGTTCAGCACACTGTCCACTGCGTCCAGGCCGCCTGTCGATCGCGCTAGCTGTTCAGCGTGCTGTCCAGTCCGCCTGTCGATCGCCCCAGCTGTTCAGCATGCCGTCCAGTCCACCTGTCGATCGCGCTAGCTGTTCAGCGTGCCATCCAGTTTGCCTGTCGATCGCGCTAGTTGTTCAGCATGCTGTCCAGTCCGCCTGTCGATCGCCCCAGCTGTTCAGCATGCCGTCCAGTCCGCCTGTCGATCGCGCTAGCTGTTCAGCGTGCCATCCAGTCCGCCTGTCGATCGCCCCAGCTGTTCAGCGTGCTGTCCAGTCCGCCTGTCGATTGCGCTAGCTGCTCAGCGTGGCATCCAGTCCGCCTGTCGATTGCCGCAGCTGTTCAGCGTGCCATCCAGTCCTCCTGTCGATTGCGCTAGCTGCTCAGCATGCCGTCCAGTCCGCCTGTCGATCGCGCTAGCTGTTCAGCGTGCCATCCAGTTTGCCTGTCGATCGCGCTAGTTGTTCAGCATGCTGTCCAGTCCGCCTGTCGATTGCCCCAGCTGTTCAGCATGCCGTCCAGTCCGCCTGTCGATCGCGCTAGCTGTTCAGCGTGCCATCCAGTTTGCCTGTCGATCGCGCTAGTTGTTCAGCATGCTGTCCAGTCCGCCTGTCGATCGCCCCAGCTGTTCAGCATGCCGTCCAGTCCGCCTGTCGATTATCGCCGTTTATCGGTACTTATCGCCGAAACGAATTGCGTCACTCGTCCTGCTTCGAGGCGCCGATTCGAACGAGCCATCGCCCGTCCGGATCCGTCGAGCCGTTCGAGAGTTATAGCCCGGACGCAGACAGACATACACAGACAACCGCCGGAGTTGTAAGTAGACTAGACGCCCGTAGCGGCCTTCGGCCACTCAGCCACCTACATAGCAACCCAGCCCTGAGTCAGCCACCATGTTGAGCTAGTCCACGTGCCAAGCGCAGCTAACTGGCAATGTCTCAACCGCGATAGCCAATCAGCATGCCATTGAGTCAGTCCACGTGTCGAGCGCTAGCTGTTCGGCATGCCAACTGGTCCGCATGACGAGTGCACTAGTTGTTCAGTGGATCGACTGGTCCATGTGTCGAGCGTTCTAGATGTTCAGCAGGTCGACTCGTCCACGTGTCAATGCAGGGTAGCTGCTTAGCAGTTTGAGTGGTCTGCGTGACCAGGGCACTAGCTGTTCGGAATGCCGTCCAGTCCATGTGACGAGCGCGCCCGCGGTTCAGCAGGTCGAATGGTCCATGTGACAAGCATTCTAGCTGTTCAGCAGGTCAACCGGTCCATGTGACGAGCGCTCTAGCTGTTCAGTGGGTCAACTCATCCGTGTATCAATGCAGGCTAGCTGTTCAGCGGGTCGACTGGTCCACGTGACGATCCCGCTAGCCGTTCAGCAGGTTGACTGGTCTGCGTGACAAGACTGCTAGCTGTTCAGCATGCCAAGTGGTCTACATGACCAGCGCGCTAGCTGTTCGGCGTGCCATCCATTCCACATGGTGAGCGCGCCAGCGGTTCAGCAGGTCGACTGGTCTATGTGACGAGTGCTCTAGCTGTTCAGTGGGTCAACTCGTCCATAGGGCCCTATCGCGTACCCATCTCCACGGCGCCTTCCCGTCTAGAGCCGCGCCGCGTACTTGGCCACAGAATGGACCCTTCGGAAAACCGCCATCTGTGAGTAACCCAGGGCAGCGACGGCGCGAGAAAATCCACTGAGGTGGATCCATCAAGAATCGAATTCGGAACCATGTGCGCAAGAGGCCGATTCTCCACCACTAGGCCATGCGCTGCCCACATTGGGGAGGGTCGAGAAAGTGTGCAAAGTGGCAGCTGCCAAGGGTAGACGGCTCACTCACATGTGCGCCAGACGGACGAGCTCCAGGAGAGAGTCGACGCCGAGCGCGCCGTCGACGGGCGCGCCGTAGAGGGCGCGGAGGAAGGCGCGGACGGCGTCCGAGCGGAACTGGGCGAAGGAGACGCGTCGCGTCCTCTTCTCGGCCATCTCTGCCTCCAGCATCCTCTTCAGGGGCGCCGAGGAGCTCGACAGCAGCAACGCGTGCGTCTGAATGCCCAGGGGCGTGGCTTGAAGGACTTATACTCCTGAGAGCGCACACCTTGATCTGCTCGCCGCCCTTGGCGTCGACGAGGATGTCGCAGCTGTCGTCTTGGTCGTCGAAGAAGGCCAAGAGCGCCCGATGAGACGGATGCTGCAAGCCGAGATCGCCCAGCTTGCTGACGTGCAGGCCGGCACCCTGGACGCGCGGGCACTGCGTGTGTGCACGCAGAAAGTGAAAGCGCCTGTGGCACGGAGTACCTCCATCTCTAGGAGCAGGCGAATTCTGCGGTATCCATAGTAACCCTGAGAACGACGTTGCAGTGTCGACTTTTTCACTTGGACACTGCTTGCTTGCGATGTCTCGGCTACCACCGGCCAGACATTTGTTTGATAGTTCGGCTCCATCTTCACCGCAAAGCTCTTCGAATGCACAACTCCGTTGGTCGTCGTCTCGTCGACGACAAAGAATTCAATTCTGCAGCTGCCAGAGCAGAGACGGCATGAATTACGACAGGTGTCGCACTCCTCGATCGACACTTGCAGTCGGAGCTGGACACGGATGGCTTCGTCCGAGCAGTGGAGCTCGTAGAGCTGGGCGCTCAGATCCGCCAGCTGCCAGGTGACGCGGACGCTGTTGCGCAGCAGGCGCTTCTCGGACGCCGAAACGCGCGTCGAGGCGGGCGACCGCGAGCAGACGGAATCCATTTTGGGGACGGCGGTCGAGGGAGACACGAGCGCACAAGTAAGCGGAACACTGAAAGTCCCCTTGGCGATTGTATGAGTGAGACCGCCCACTCCTGCTGCGCCCAACCGCTCACCGTCCCTCCCCCCCCCCCACCACGCCCGCACAACGGCCCGCCTGCGCATGGGAGAGACCCAATGGGCGGAGGCGGTGGGGGGGGGGGCGGAATCTGGCGGAACAAAGTCCGTGGTCAAAAAATGCAATGCCTGCAACAACCTGGTTTATGCGACACACACACTCTTAAGCGTAAAAGTGGTTGGTTGTTTCAGACGAGTCAAATCAACCCTCAAGGTCATTGTAGAGTGAAAATGATCGCGTGATTTCCGTTAATATGAAGCACTCAAGCATGAACGTTGCCGACTCGCCGCTGCCGTCTCGCCGCTGGATTAGATACATGTGTACCACATCCACCACTACGCAGCAGCATTGACCCACTGTAAGTTAGAGATGAGCATGGGCCTGGAAATCCCGGCCCGGCCCGGCCAAATCGGCAATAATCCGGCCCAGGCCCGCACATTTCTATTGAATTTTTGCCCAAAAACGAGGCAGGCCCGGCCCGCCCCTGGAAAATCAGGCCCAGGCCCGGCCCATGCTCATCTCTACTGTAAGTATGTTGATCACTCGAGAAAGAAGAAGCCAATGGTATATTGTGTTCTGCTAATCTTTGGGCGTCGTCGGTACTGGCGCCGCCGCGGCGGCTTCGGCCTCGTCCTGGCCGGTCTTGATGGCGTGGAAGGCGGCCCTCTGGAGGACGTCGGCGTCGGTGGCGAGCGCCACCTGGAGCACGTCGAGAGCCGTCTCGACCGTCGTCACGCTCGGCAGCAGCACAAGCGACGCCGCGTCCTGCAGCCACCCCAGCTCGTACCTAGAATGGTGCATTGGGTGGGGGAGTGTGCGCATCAGCTGCCCGCCGTCGACGACTCACATGTGCGCCAGACGGACGACCTCCAGGAGAGAGTCGACGCCGAGCGCGCTGTCGACGGGCGCGCCGTAGAGGGCGCGGAGGAAGGCGCGGACGGCGTCCGAGCGGAACTGGGCGAAGGAGACGCGTCGCGTCCTCTTCTCGACCATCTCCGCCTCCAGCATCCTCTTCAGGGGCGCCGAGGCAATCGACAGCAGCAGAGCGTGCGTCTGAATGCCCGTGGGCGTGGCTTGAAATGATAGATGCCAGCGAGAGCGCGCACCTTGATCTGCTCGCCGCTGCCGGCGTCGACGAGGATGTCGCAGCTGTCGTCTTGGTCGTCGAAGGAGGCCAAGAGCGCCTGGTGGAGCGGATGCAGCAATGCGAGCTCGTCCACCTTGCCGACGTGCAGGCCAGCACCCTGGACCCGCGCGCGCCGCATGTGTGCACGCAGAAAGAGGCACCAGCAGTGCCAGTGCACCGTAGCACGTATGTACCTCCATCTCTAGGACCAGGCGAATTCTGCGATATCCAGATTGGTACTGAGCAATCTGTTGCAATGTCGACTTTTTCACTTGGATACTGCTTGCTTGCGAGGTCTCGGCTACCACTGGCCAGACATTTGTTTGATAGATCGGCTCCATCTTCACCGCAAAGCTCTTCGAATGCACAACTCCGTTGGTCGTCGTCTCGTCACCGAAGAAGAATCCAATGCTGCAGTTGCCAGAGCAGAGACGGCATGAATTACGACAGGCGTCGCACTTCTCGATCGCCACCCTCAGTAGGAGCTCGACGCGAATGGCTTCGTCCGAGCAGTGGAGCACGTAGAACTGAGCGCTCAGACCCTCCAGCTGCCAGGTGACGCGGACGCTGTTGCGCAGCAGGCGCTTCTCGGATGGCGAAACGCGCGTCGTCAAGGCAGGCGAGCAGACGGAATCCATTTTGGGGACGGTGTAGACACACGCACGTAAGTCAGCGGAACACTGAAAGGCCCCGTCTGATGGCCGATTGTATGGGACCGCCGGACTCCTGCTGCGCTGCGTCCGCCCACGCACTGTCCCCCACCACAAGCTCCCAACAGTCTTCTCGCCCGCACAACAACTGCCCGCCTGCGCAGGGGCGATACGCCACGCGCCACGCCTGTGTATGCGCATGGGGGAGGCCCGCAGGGCGTGGGGGGGGGGGGGGAGGGGGGAGGGGGCGCTGGGGGGTGGAAGGGGACGGTGTCCCGCAGGTCTGGCGGAAGAAAGTCCGTGTTCGCTGTCCCTCCCGCACGCGCTAGACGTTGTCCTGTCCAGTTAGATAGGCAGGTCATCCCAGCACTGCACTGCAGTCGCCTTTTTCTCACACAAGTCTTCAATCGTCTTGCAGTGGAATCGCTGAACGTGCAACTCCATGCAATGCATGCGCACCTTTACATAACACATAACATAACGCTGCGTATACGGTCTGCATGCTTCTCGCCCAGCGATGGGGTTTCTGTGGTTCTGGTGTAACTATAGTTCCATTGCAAAGGTCCCACTTGCGTTTGAAAATCTGGCATGGTACAGTGGGACACTTTGGTTTCTCGGTGCAGCGGTGCGAATCTAGCCTTATAACTGTGCCAGAAACTCCGTAAAAGTGCACTTCGCGGCAGGAACAATGGAGACGTACTATATCCATGCAAGACTGTCCTCATTGTTGAGGCAGCTGGAATTCCCTGCGCGAGGGTTTCCCCTGCGTGTAGGCGTGAATACCCCCTTCCCCTTGCTCACGACTCACCCCTGTGCGAGGAGGAAGAGCGACACTCACACACGCCAGCCGCCGGATAGAGAGAAAAACACGGCGTGGGACCATTGTAACGGGGCTGGACAAAGTGTTTAGCGTTCCTTGCGCCTCTCATGAGATCAGCGGCGAAACATACCTAATTGTTTTGACGTAAAAGCCGTCGCTCAGAGGCCTCGCTCGCGAGGATTCATTGGAATGTCTCTGATCAACCATAGCAGGCCGTACATCTGCTGTAGGGAAGACCGTTTCGTCAGCTGTTCTTTTGGCCGGCCGATTTCTTGAAATCTTCGATGAATTGTTTTTTGGTAAAATGACATTTCCGATTAAAAAGCTTTTTTTTTTAATTTGCCATACTTTGCTGGCTGCACATTTAGCGCAGTCGTTGCAGCACGCAAGTTCGGGACGAGATCAAGAAAGCGGTGGGATTGAAACGCGTCTCCAACGTCACCCCGTGCAATACGAACGCTGGGGAAGGGAAGAGACGCTTTGCGTGACGCCTTGCGCTTTGGTGCAGTTGTTTATGCCGCTGCAGATGTGTTGTGTAAGTGTTGCGTTGCTAGCATACCGTATCCTTCCATTAACCCGTAGCGGCGAATTTCAAATTCGAACATTCTAGAAGCTGCTGCTGCCGACCGTTGCTCCTCTGGGCAGTGCGCCTTTTAACCGTTGACTGTTGCTCCGGGCGTCGACTGTGGACACCGGCTGAATTTGACGGGTTTTTCTACCTAGCAGCACGTCAACGCTGAGTCTTCTCAGCGCGGGATCGATCAATAAGCCGACCGCCAGGTCCAGAACGCACTTGAGCCACATCAGCAGGAACGTGACGTTGTGCGCGATAGAAATCGCGATCTGAAAACAGGAGAAACGATGCTGTTGTTGTTGTTGTTGTTGTTGTTGTTGTTGTGGACTCACTAACGAAGGCTTCCCTCTCAATCGATTTCTCGTGCTGTCACGGCCTTAGATTGCAAAACGGCGTGCTCTTCCGAATGGCTTTGGCGGCCCTCGTGGCTACAATGTATGTACCTCAGACATAGATGGATGGACCCCTCCAACAACTACGGCTCGATATTGTGCCACAGCCGACTTGCCGCGTGCTCGACGACGCCGCAGGCGTCCGGCAGTCGATAGGTCATCGCCGTGAGCGCGCAGAAGGGCAGGTTGCAGAGGACGACGCAGGCCGCGCCCGCGTACAGCTTGACCTTGGACACTCGGCTTCTGTCGAGCAGGGAGGCGCTGAGACGGCGTCGCTCGCGCGCCCAGGGACACCACAAGGCGGCGGTCATGAGGGCGAGTGACGTCAGCAAGGTCAGGACGTGCGCCAGAGAGAGGGCGACGACGGCGAAGACGAACGGCAGGCTTCTGATGGCGGCGAGCAGACTCAGGGGAATGAGGAACGTCAGCAGGTCGTTGGCCGCGAACAACATCTGAAACGGTGTCAGTTAAATGGCGCACACGCTAAGTGGCGCGTACGTTAAATGGCGCACACGTTAAGCGGCGCGTACGTTAAATGGCGCACACGTGGAGTGGCGCAAACTCAGTGCTGCGGCTGCATCGCTCTGCGCTTACCTTGCAAACGTTGCCAGTGGTCAACTTCTTGTGTCGCAAGGGGCTCAGAACCGCCAGTGTTTTGAACCAAGACAACAGCGTGTAGACTCCCACCGATGACAGTAGGAAATTCATCGCAAACAACTCCTTGAGTACGTCTGCCGCTAAGAGCATTCCTGAATGCCCGGTATCGAGCACTACAGAAGTCGTTTGGCTGGTCAATATTCGTCTGATGATCTTTAGGGTGTCTGGCTGAGCTATCTCTCCTTGTGCGTGCTATTCGCGTGTGTGCGTGCGTGCGTGCGTGCGTTCCCTACATACACACCTACATATACGTGTCTGTTAGCAGCCAACGCCTTCCGTGTTCGAAGACCCAAATAGCAGAATGCACCGTTGCCACGAGCGCCGCCAGCAGTTCCAGCTGGCTCTTGTGCAGGTGGAACAAAGACGGCACCTGCCCCAGCAAACCCAGCCGCCTGCCCCGTCGCAGCGCGCAGCACTGACACAGTGAAGATAACAGCACCAAAAAGGCAACGAGAAGCTGGCCATCTTGAGCTGGCCAAAGAGAAACAGCGCTCGAACGAGCGAGAGAACAGTTTCAGTCGCGAAGCATTCATTTTAGAGCGGTGGTGCGTGGCAATGGGGTTGGGGGTGCACGCACACTGCGTCTCGGACGATACATGGGCAAAGGCAAACTTTAGATTGTCACGGAATACAATCGGGAATTGAAATGTCAACAGTGCAATTGCTCGGGAAAGGTTTTAGTTGACTTTTTGAGGTGGGCGCACGCCTGCTCGTGTAGGCAGTGGTGGCGATTGCAACGGCAGGATTAGTAGGCCGTATACACACTCAGTCGTTGCGTCAATATGGACCTACAATGTAGTCCGCGTGTAACTAAAGAGTGTTTTTTTTTCATTTGACCACATTTCGTTTTCGAATATCTTTTGCCAGAAAAGGCCGATTGTGCTGAAATTTTGAGGGATTGTAGCACATTGCCGACAGTTTTGTTCCACAAAGTTTCGCCCTGATTGGTGAACCGAAGCGGGTTTTACAGGCTCTCAAATGGAAAAGCCCGATTTTGCACAATTGTGTGCCTTTCCGCTTAACCGCGATGTAAGCGACGTTGGCCAACGTTCGTTGCGAGGGTAGGTCTTTAACCTCGCGGTGGCTCTGAAGAGGGCCGTTGGGTTGGAACAAGAAGGGGGGGGGGGGGTCTTCAGTCGAGCAACGGCTGGATGCAGAGCACCTGCAGGATGCGCTGTCGTTGTTCACACACCACGCACAGCTGCTGCTTCAACCCACGAATATCCTTGGTTGACCACGGTGTTGGGGTTATTCGAGCGTGGCGAGCGGATACACAGCAGCGATCGGGAAACACAGCGACTATGCAATCACAGCGGTCTTTTCATCACATGGCAAATCGGCGGGAAGATACAGCAAGATAAATGGAACAGCACACTATGCGAATTTGCAAAAAGCAGTTTAAAACTTCAAAAGTTACATGTACAAAAGATGGCACAGAAAGATACACAAATGTGCAAAATCGGGCCTTTCTACTTGAGAGACTGCATAACCCGCGTCGGTTAACTTATCAGGGCGAAACTTTGTTAACAAAACTCCCGACAATCTGCTACAATTCTTCAGAATTTTAGCACAATCGGCCTTTTCTAGCAAAAGCTATTCGAAAACGAAATGTGGTCCATTAAAACCCTTTACATACCCTAAATCTATACTTTCAACCTTTTTTTGCATTATTGGAGGCGCATTGCGTTGCTTAGGTAGGTGGTTCGTGGTTAACAGATCAAAGTAGCTGAAATGTCGTTTATTGATGGGTGTAATTGTGTACACACCACATACACGTACAGTGTAACTACTGCTTGATTTGAGAACCTGTATAACTGCAACTTGTATGGTATTTCTCGTCAGGATTTACGGTACGACCTATTGTTTGCCTCTTCCTAGAAACGCAACACTTTTAGCATGACGTCCCATAAATGTAATTGCGAAGAGAACAGACCGCTGCTGTCCTATCCACCAACCGGCTCAAGCAACCTTCTGTGCATGGGTACGTTTGCCCCCTTCTCAGTCCATACGGCTTGTTAGAGGCGGGACGCTTGTGCAGCCTGGGGAGGTGCAATAATAGCAAGGCTCCTAGCGAACCGATCAACTGACAGTCTTAGCAAGACATGAACTGGTCGCACTGGGTTGACTTCCTCTATACCAGCGTGTTCTCCACCCAGTTGTCCTCGACGACGGAATATCCTGTTTGACCAGCTAGGTAGGTATACACATTGTACATGCATGTTCACCGACTGCCCTCAGATCATGTATTGTAGTGTCAGTCTGAGTGGTCTGTGCCCGCTCAGTTTTACATGGCGTCTACCTAACCTAGGTACAGATATTGGCCATAATGTACACATCCCTATTGGTTTGGCCAGTTCAAATACTAGCTAGCTGCGCTTCATTGCATGTTGCTAGCTGCTCGTACTACACAAAACAGTCCGCTCTACAACGGTGCGTTTACGACAGTTGCTGTGAGGCGAAAAAATACATTCCGATTAGAAATTTGCGAATAATGAACGTGTTGCTGCTGTTGGTTGCTGCTGCGTTTTGCTTCTTCGGCTGCGCTGACGCACTGAAGCCATGCTGGTAAACTACCTACTCGATTTCTTACACAAATATTTTTTTTTGCAAAAAGAACCATTTTATTTTGCTCGTTTATTGCATATGAGGTAGAAGACACTCTCGTACATGTATCCTCGTAACCTGCATTAGCAGTACCGTGCCGCCTTTAGCAGTCTAGGGAGGGGTCGAGTTCGGGTGAAACAGCACAATTTCTGCTGAATCACCGTATTGATGCATTTTGTCAAGTGCGAACAATAACATTTAGGACTGGAAATGCGGAGGGGGAAGAGCCGACGTGCAAATCCATGTTTGTGTACCAAACAACGACTAGCGTCTGGCAGCCGCCGCAGTGCACCTCCGCCAACGGAGACACGAAACGAAACGCGTGCGCGTGTGAGTGAGTCAGCAGCAGCACAACCTGAATTTGGTAAAGCTCGCACATACCGGTCAACGATGTTTTTTTTGGCTAGCGATCAACGAATTTACATCATGCCCACTGTACTGTCTTGTTTTTTGATAGACAATTGTGTCAGGAACTGTAACTGGTTTGCCTTGTCGTATTGTCATTTGTTTTCTGTCTTGTTCAGGCGTCGAACCAAAAGGTGGAGCGCTGGACTACTATCTCAAGTCGGCAAGGACGCAGTTGGCCGAACGGCTGGCAGAGAATAAACACCAAGTGGACTTTGCTGTCATTGACGTCGCTTGCGACACTTCTACCGGCCAGAAAGCCAGCAAGGTCACTGTGCTCTGAATTCTGAGATACAGTGACAAACGTAGGACGAAGACAAATTTGCTGATGAAAGCATAGACAGAATCGATTGGGTGGGATTTTCTTTATTATTTTGTCACAGAAATACGCAAGACAAAAATGCGCTCAGTTCCGCACTCGAAAATAAAATCGCAAAATTTACGAAAGCAAACGATTGAAAACCGCTTTTCCCACCGCCTGACCCTTCCCGCTTTTCCCTTTGATTTCCGATTTCGGATGGGGGGAAGGGTCCCCTCCCCCTGGATCCGCCACCACCCCCCGAAACCGAACGGACAATAACATGCCGTCCATACAAATTCGTCTGCAGTAGAATGCATTTGTGTATGCGACGCAAAATTTGCGCTACCTATGTGTGCATTACTGCGGAGCGTCTGTGCGCAACAATTTTACCCATTCATTTCGCCATATGCAATGCAATGTAGTTCGGAGAAAATGATAATGAGCGCAGTATTTAGTTTGCGCGCCGCGCAGTCTACAAGTGGTTTGCGTGATTTTGGACCATTTGTGCGTTAACGTCTCACCGTTTCGTACCTAATAGCTTCGATTGACAGTCACGGTTCGTTATTCAAGATTCAGTGAGATGGATTGGTGTCAAGTATTTACTACACATTCTTATGCACGCGTCTTTCTTTTATGTGCCGTGTACTACTGCTACCCAACGAAAAAAAATTGTTGTCAAGCCGAAAACAAAGGAGGGGCTTAGAAAGCTAGCAAAACTGCTATTCAAAATGTACTGTATTTTACCGTATCTCTGCTTAAATAGCGTGGCAAATTGGCGGAACTCAGTGTGACGTATCCGTGTTTCACAAAGTAAAAAGTTTTTTATTTATTCTTCGGAAAATGACGGAAAGACCACCGCCGGCCGCGATGGAACGGCGCGTCAGCCGAGTTGAGCGGTTGACTTGCCGGCGGAAGTCTTCCAGTTCCGAGAATCCAGCGTATTATTTTCCCGAATTTTTGTGTAAAACCCGCAAAAATTGACCAAAACAGCAGAATAATTTTGCAGCGCCAAGTGCTTTTTTGCCGTCAACGCCTCGAGCGCCATTCCCCTTCGCGCCGAGGGCAAGCGGCTGCCGAGCGGCGAGCAAGCAGTGGAAGAAAATCTGAACAATCGTAATTTGTTTTAAATTCTTTTGATTTTCTTTTCTAATTTAAAGCGTGAAGTCAAGTGAACAAACCCAGATGTATAGTGAGTGTATGTGTGTGCGTCGGTTCTGCGCGAGTCATTTCATAGTTTTTTGAACAGAGTCTCGTAGGTTTTGCGAATATCGTAAAAAAAATCAATGAATCAAACAAAATAGCCTAATCAGATTTTTTGAATTTAATTTAGAGCCCTTTGGCAGTCATCTGCAGAGCATTCTCGACCTGATACGCCCAGTTGATACTCTGGAAATGGTGGGCAATTTTCTGGCTTTTTTAATTGGTTTTATTTGCATAGCACAGTCGAGATATTCTTCTTGTTGTTTCAAGTAACAAGTTCTGATAATTAAGCAGTTTTGAAAAAACTGATCCATGCTTGCTGCTTGTAGTCATTGATCAGTCAATTCAGAAACCGACTATGACTGCCTAAAGTGGTTCTAGCAAAATGCTAATTTTATTTTATAGGTGATTCGATTGGAGTCATCAAGTCCAGTCAACTACCGCTATTTGTCAATTCTCTCTTGTCCCACACTGGCTTGTTCTTGTCATGTGTCTGTCTTGGTGGGCCTTGACTGTTCCCTTGAACATTCTTCTATTGACACAACTGCTGTGTCATCCGAACAATCTTCCGAGCTGGACATCTCCACAGCCCCTGACAGTGGTGGCCACGAGGGTGTGGATGAGGAGACACAAGAGAAATGCAGCACTGACAACAGCAGCTGTACAGTTGGACTGGCAGTGAAACTCATTGGAACGACTGAGATCACACTGGATGGTGATGGTGGAATTGGACTAGAGACGAAGAAGGGCCTGACCAGGCCATGGCACCATCTGTTCAAGCCCATCTCTGTGCAGGCTATGTGGTGAGAGTTTGGTCAGTGCAGACACTGGTGTCACGGTGACAATGGACAGGTTCTGTGGGTGTGGGATTTGACTCGTATGTGGGTGCATTGGGCCTCCTGTTCCATTCTGACCATTCCCCAACATTTGTTATCCTAGGATTTCTTTGTCTGCAGTCCTTAGTTCTGCCCCGCTCAACCCCCTGAGCCACCCCCCCACCCCCCAGCCTCCAGACCCAATCAGAACGTATGATCTGGCTCCATTGTGGATGTTCACCTGCTCTGGATGATTCCCCCATCTACACAATGCCTCTTGCTAAGCTGGGGTGTGCATTTCGTTCCTCCGCCACGCCCCACACACTCTTTTTGGTGTGATTCAGTTGTTGGTCTGCTGACTCATTCACGAATACACAACTTTGCTTGCACCGCCCACCACCAGTGAATATTCAATGAGCAACAGTCGAGCAGATATATACGCCACAGCCTAAAAAACACCTTGGGAAGTCTGATAAACATTCAGCCATGGGGCTGACCTGCAATGAGTGCAGTTTCAACCAAAGCTGGGGCCTACTTTTCCTGCAGGAGCAGGATTGACCTGAGGTTAAGGGTGCGGGGGGGGGGGTGACCTGTACCTGCACACTACCCAGTTACACCTATGGGGTCCCACGGATGGGTGTTGTGCACAACACAGAGATGCACAACATTTTGTCCCCGCAAATAAACAGCTATTATATGCGTGCTTTTTTTGGCGAGGGGGTGGTCAATTCCCAAAGGCCGTGTCCAGCCTGCTGCCTTATTCTTATCGCATTCAATTCTTTCCCGCGGATGGTTGCGCATTCGTTGTTGCAGGGCTTGCTTCCAGAGTTTACACCGGGAGCAGGGGCGTGCTTCTACAGCCGCCTGCCCCAAGGCGGCCTCCCATCAGGCCGCGGTCGACCACTACGCCGCTCTCGTCGCCTCCTCTGAGGCGGCCGTCGCCGAATGGTGCGTCCTCCTGGACTCTTGTTGCATTAAAAAAAAAAATTGAAAACAATTGGAGTATTTTTACAAAATGAGACAAAGGGAGGGTTGAAAGAGCGACACACAC
Organism: Paralinhomoeus sp. GSCO2_6; assembly: GCA_030248085.1. Lineage (NCBI taxonomy): Eukaryota > Metazoa > Nematoda > Chromadorea > Monhysterida > Linhomoeidae > Paralinhomoeus > Paralinhomoeus sp. GSCO2_6. Next base: position 51,914 of record JASAMY010002172.1, read on the forward strand.
ACACACACGCACCACAGTCTAAGTTTCCACAAGTCGAAGCGCGCACGCACTGGGCTCGTGTCGAGGCAAAAGTCAGGTTCCGCCGATGTCAGGCACTACACGTTCTCCATGGAGGAGTGTCAGTTGGACCTGAGAGCGGACAGCCTAAGGCTGCACAAGGCCAAACCCGAATCGACGGAAAACCTGGAAAGTTCCATCCGCCACGGCCTGCGCGAAGTCATGCAGTCGGCTGATTTGGACTTTGTCACCAGCAAAGAGGTGCGTGGAAATTCGGGAAATTAAGGAAATTAAATAAAATGGAATATTTCCGATGATTTTGGCGAATTTTTGCCTTTGACCGTGAAGCAAACGCCAAAGCCAAAGAGGTTTCATTCTGTGTACCAAAGGGTGGGGGGAAATTCAGCGTGGTTGCTAATCTCGTCATCGCAGTGAAAACGGCACAATATTTGCTGTCGCTCACACAGCACAGTAGTTTTCCAGGTTTTATTTTTGAAATTTCGTTTAATTGCCACTGCAATTTGGGAATTTCCTCCACGTCATTTCTCCGTTGATTAATTAGTTAAACGAACGACTATTTCTTGCCTATTCCCGGCGTCGTTTAATATTCCTTTAATTAATTTCATAGAGACTTTGAATTCCCACATTGTCAGCGGAACCGGAAATAAAATAAAATGGTAAATTTGTATATTTTTCTCATTAAGATTCGTTTGAAATTGGAATCTAGTCTGGATTTGGACTTGACGGACTACCGAGAATTTATGGATCGAGAGATGCTTGTGATTCTCGGCCAGATGGAGAAACCTTCGAAAATCTTCGAAAACGTCTATTTGGGCACCGAGTGGAATGCGTCGAATTTCGACGAATTAAAGGAAAATAAGTGAGTGGTTAGTTACATACCTGTAACCGGGTCTGGCAGAGGGGGGGGGGGGACTAAATTTTGAGGGAGGGGTGTCCGGCTCAAAAAAAGTGGGGGTAGCGGGCCATTTTTTGACTTATACTGGTACTTTGTGGTCAAAAATGGGTATACATAGGCTCTAAATAGTGTTACTTAGTTATTGTATGGTCGTATAACACTGAAAAGCACTGTAGAACACCAAGATTTACTCACTATTAGCGTTTTAGACATGGTGAACATCCTTTTGGAAAATTCTGGGTGGGGGTTGTGGGGTGTTGGAAGAATAGTAGGCCCCCCCAACCCCCCCCCCCCCCGGCCCCCGGTATGGTTAGTTACTATTGGGCGAGCAGGCTGATAAACCAGCTAAACAATGGAATACGCTGCTGCCACGTTCTTGTTAGCAGTTTGAAACCTCTACTGGTTTCAGTGGCTTTCTTGTTGTCGAAATATCGATTTTTCCCCCCACTATTTTTCCAACACCCACCCAACATCCCCACCAGAATTTTTTTCCCAAGGGATTTTCACTCTGTCTAAAACGGTAAAAGCGAGTAAACATGTTGGTGTTTTTCAGTGCTTTTCAGTGTTATGTGAGCATAAAACAGCTAAATAACAACGCGCATAGGCACGCACTAGTCACACTGGCATTTTCTCGCTTGCAGCGTGGGCGCGATTTTGAACGTGACCCGAGAGGTGGACGTGTTCTTCCCAGGGCTGTTCGACTACGTCAAGATCCCCGTGTGGGACGAGGAGCGGGCGGAGCTGCTCAAGCACTGGGACGAGACCTTTCGATTCATCCGCGCCAACGCGTCCGTAGTCCCCTCCCCCGCCCGTCTTCTGCGAGTGTGGAGGAGAGAGAGAGAGAGTGTGTGTGTATGTGGGAATGTGCGTGCCGGTGCGCGCGTGTGCGTGCCGGTGCGTGCGTACATGCGTGCGTGCGTGCGTGTGCGTGCCGGTGCGTGCGTACATGCATGCGTGCGTGCGTGCGTGTGCGCGCGTGCGTGCGCGTGCGCATGCGTGCGTGCGCCTGCGTGTGTATCGGTGTGTGTGTGTGTGTGTGTGTGTGTGTGTGTGTGTGTGTGTGTGTGTGTGTGTGTGTGTGTGTGTGTGTGTGTCTGCACGTGCGTGCGTGTCCGTGGGTGTGCCACCGATTCCCCCCCCCCGACCATCTCATCATTCTTTTCTCTCGCGCAATCTTTCTCCCCATTTTTCAGAGCTTCAGATCGCGCGGTCTTAGTCCACTGCAAGAAGGGCATTAGTCGTTCCTCGTCCACCGTGGTCGCTTACGCCATGAAACGGGAAGGCTGGGGCCTTGATCAGGCTTTGGAGCATGTCAGACAGCGAAGGGGCTGCGTCCAGCCCAACAAGGGCTTCATGGAACAACTGCGGACCTATGACGGCATGCTGGAAGCTTCGAGACGCAGAATTCAGTTCGTGGAGCGGCAATTGGGACTGGAAACCGACCGGGGGGTGGGTGGATTATTTTTTTGAGTTGATGACTGCTAGGAAGGAATCAGTGAATGAATGTCAGTAATTAGAGCTAGCAAGCAGCGAGGAAATTGAGAAATGTGAAATTTTTTTTTGGAAATGAGAAGTGTGATGAGATGGGAGTGAGGGAGGTGTGCGTGAATGGTGAATCTTGGTCTTTGAATGGTTTTTGCTATTGTTTGCTTTGCTTTCCTTGGCTGGGGGAGGGTTTCCTCATCTCGCAACCGGTGTCTCTTAGTCAAACAGTTACCGTAATTAGTCCCCCCTCATAAGTAACCCCCCTATAATAATACACCCCTTGGAGCTCGAATAAAACAATTAGCTCCGGGGGGCTATTTATAGGGTTTACGGTATTTGCTTTTAAAGTTGGAGACATTGACCGTGCAACGCACTACCGTTATCAAAAGAAACTCCTTCGGTGTGTTAGTTGCTATGAATTTACGTAGAATTTACGTTTAGAATAGGCTGCTAGGCTTGCCTAGTTAGGCTCGCGCGTTTTAGGCTGCGCAAATCGAGGCTCTGGCGCCCTCAGGCAAGCCCAAGGCGCCGCGTCGCAGCATGAACGATATCGGTCGCCGATTTCTGGAGAAGATTTTCGGGGGCGGCTCTCAAAAATCATCCACAAGGGATAGCAAGGAAATGGAACACCACACAAAGCAACACCAGCACCAAAGGAGATTAAGGAGCTCCTCCAATCTCGAACCAACCAGTGGCAGCTATCCCACAAGAAGGACAAGATTCAGTCTGGAGGGCGGCGCAGAGGAACTCAAAGGTGCGGAGGGAGGGCTTTTAATAGAGTTGGTGGGGTTTTTGCATGGCTGGTGGGGGGGGGGAGGAGGATTAGGAGATTGGTGTTGTTATTTGGACACAGAGGGGGAAAGGGACCAATAGCATGCGTGCGGAACATAAATTTACAATCGGAACCAGGGGAAGGGGGGAGTTTCAACGTCTACTAGAATAATAAGAATCGTACACCCTTCTCTCCGAAACGTCCTTTGGCGGCCCCTTCACGTGTTTCGCGACAAGAAATAGCACCGAAATATCGCCATCAAGACTAAATGGTGTTTTTTGCAGGCTATGTCAGTGCATTTTCTAGTTCTGGGTGAAACCCCCCCCCCCCCCATTTGTTACGGGTACGGGAGCCCCCTTCCCCGCTCTGACTCAAACGTCTTTTAGGGGGTGGGGGCAGTTCGGATTTGGGTGGGAGTCGGAGGAGCCCTCCTGGTTGTCTCTGTTTTATTTTTTGTCTACGATTTCGTCTCACTTTTTTCAGCTTTTCCCCTGAGTTTTTTGCATTTCTCCCATTCATTTGTTTTGTGCCATTTTCAGCCGTGGGCCACCAAGTGCGCCGCATCCAGAGCAATCTCGAGATGAAACGTCGCTCCACCGCCGGCGCTTCGAACCCGTTTGCCCTCGGAGCCGGGGGTCAAACCGGTTTATTTTACCCCCTCCCAGAGGAGGGAGCTGCGGACAAGAACGCCCTTAGCGGTTCCGTCCGTTTTTTGGTCGGTTTATTCGAGGGGGGCGCTTCGGCATCCCTTCCTCGAGGGGAACAAGGACAAGATGGGGAAGGGACAAAAGAAAAAGGACAAGACAACGTGGAACAAGACAAGCAACAGACGAGCAGCAACAACAACAATAATTGCGCCGAGGAAGAAAGACTGACCGGTGGGGCGATGGACGAAAAGACATTGGAAGAGGTGGCGGCGTAAAAAGGGCAGGAAAGGACGGAACAAAACAAAAAGGACAAGAACAAGTGGGCAAAAAAACGACACGACAAAGTAATGGAAAAGGTAGAGGACGGAATAGGTGTGAGGTGGTGCCTGAGTTGTTGTGTTGCGGACTTTGTAAGCAATTGTATAGTATGTATTTTTAAAATTAAATTTTTAAATTATTCGGCACCATCTTCCAACTCGCATAATCGTGATTCGCTTAGGTGTGTGCTTCCGTGCGTGTGTGCGTCTCTAGGTGTATACTACTGTACTTTACGCAAACCCCAACGAATCGAATAATTGCCCCTCCCCTGGCCTAGTGTATACTTGTGCCATGTGTGTTTTTTTTTGGTTTCCTTGGAATGCCCAGCTTGCGATTTTTGGCTTTTTTGGCGGTGTTGTATGTGGGTGCATTCCCGCGGTAAAAGGCTTTTATGATGTATATGTAAATTCGCGCCAATTTTTGTTACACAGGCACGAATGCTGGAAATACCGTAACCCATTTGCTGTGAGTTTAATTGTGGAATTTCTAGTTGGAATGACTGGCATATTGTTGTATAAAAGAAAATAAAATTAAAATAGCGCTACATGGGTTACGGTATTTTTTCAGCGCTTTCTGTGGTTGTGAAATGTGAGTGTTCGTTTGGGTGCAGTAAAATTCATGTTGCTAGCTATTTTTATTGAGAAATTGATTTGATATTCGTGAAATTTGTGCACAGTGTCACACAATTTTCATATGTACAACGCAGATGCTCAACGTACCATTGCCCATTACCGTAGTATTGGTCATACTACCACTGTGCTTTGTATGCAAATCAAGTGCCTGGTCTTACGACGACTTTTCTTTGTTCGATTTGGTGGAAGAAACGCAGCAAAATGGCACTTTTTATCAGATTTTTGGTTTGGAAAAGGTCTGTTGGCTCTCAGCAATTTGTAATAGATATTTCTGTTGTCTTTTTCTCCTAATTTCGTTTTGGTAGTAGTAGTATTTCATCATTTTTTAATCGACTTTGAGTGTTGCATGGAAGTTGTGCCATCCCGTGTATGTACCGGTAGCAACAATGTATATCAAACTGTTTTAACTACGATACTTACTGCAATCTGCATGTAATTTTGTTGTAGATTTCTGTGAATAATTTCAGGACGCTAAAGTAGCGGAGATTAAGAGAGCTTACAGAAAGCTGAGTTTACTCTGGCATCCGGATAAAAGCTCAGATCCGCAAGCGGCGGATAAATTTCGGCAGGTCAAGGATTTTTGGATTAATGTTTTTTTTCTCACTGAATGTGATGTATGACTTCTTAACCAAAAATGCGTATGCTGACCCAAAATGTGGAAGCACCCACTTTCGTGAATCTTTATTCAACAGCATGTCCATAAAAGTGCAATCGCTTTACGTTTTTTTAACAACAACAACATGAAAAAAAAAACAAAATCGCTTTAGGTCGCCGCCATCTATGAAGTGCTTAAGAGTGCAGAGGAGCGGGAAAAGTGAATATTTTTTTATTTTATTACCGTAAACTCTATAGGCTAATTGTTTTATTGTAGGTCTAGCAGGGTGTGTAATTATTATAGAGGGGGGGGGGGATGGCTGATGAACTCAAAGTTGTCTTGGGAGGGTGTATTAATTATTTACGAAGGGGGGCCAATCATAGGGTTTACGGTATTTAAACTTAAAATGATCAGTTTGTACTTTCTTACTTTTAATTACCCCCAAAGAGCTAGTATTTAATTTTTGATATTTAGGTATGACGAAGTGCTGGAGAATGGCCTACCGGACTGGAGGCAGCCCATATTCTACTACCGTAGTCTCCGCAAGATGCCCTGGTGGGAGACGGTGGTCATTTTGGCCGCTATCCTATCCACCGGGCATTTTCTCATGATGTGGGCAGCGTATTTCGAGCGCCGATTCACTGTGGTGCGTGCGTGTGCAATTTGTATCTTATAAAAATTACTTCAGTGGGATGTCACCCCTCCCCCCCCCTGGCCGCTCAAGACTGAGATCTGCGTGTTTTTTTGTCCTTCCTGGTGTTGTAGGACGAAAAAAAACAAAAACACCGATATTTAGGTGTGATCTCATTCAAAACGAAAGCGACCACTTTTTTAACTTATATCCTGATTCAGTACTCGAACCTGGAGGGTCGACTGCGCAAGAAGCACCGCAAGAACAAGGCGCTCAAAGGTGATCAGGATATCGACGAGCTGATCAGTTCGGAAATCGATAGTCATCTCGAGAGGCCCCAACTGCGCGACCTCGCGCCCCTGGCGCTCGGCAGGCGCGCGCGGCTCGAGCGCACGAGCTCGGGGGTTCGAGTCCCTCTCGAGGCGTTTTTTTTCTAATGTTTTTCTTTTGCTCTGTTCAATTTTCCAACCACGAATGTCGCTCGAGCCGCGCGCCGACTTTTCTACCGCTTTTGCAAGAGTCTGCCGGCGCTCACGGCGCAATTGTACCGGTTTCTAAGAGAGAAATTGGCGCCGAAAGTTGAAGAGGCAAATGAGAGCGAGTTGGAGCCGCAGACCTTCGCGAGGAAACCGGTTTACATTGAGGAGGTGGAGTTTGCCATGGCTGAGGTGGGTCTAACGAACTGGGAAAGAAAGCTATAGTCGTGTTGCGTTTCTTGATTCGATAGTACTGCGGGAGGCTTCTCTTGGGTGTGTACTCTGGGGGGAGGGGGCTAAGCAAGAAGCGCTTGCGTGAGTGCGTGCACTGTTGGGCGCGGTGCATTTGTGCCACATTTAGTAGGTTCGTTTGCGTGTGGGCCGCTTCTATGATCGCGGGGGCCTCTCTCTGGTCACAATCGACCGCTGCTAGTGAGAGATGAGAGCCAGTCAGCCCGATCCTGGGGGGAGGGGGATGGCTCCCCTAACGTGCCACAATTGCGTTGCGAACCTCTTGCCCCGTTCTACAGGACTTGAAACCGGTTTCGAGCGTTCGCTACACCGAAATAGCGCCCGGCTCCAACAACGACAGTGCAACGACGCTCCACTCGGCGCAAGAGCCCTGGACCGAGGCCGAATTGGTCGCTCTATATTATTCTTAAAAATTTTGACAAAAATAACCGGTTTTCTTCATTCTTCGGTTTCAGGTGCACTTGGTGAAGCTGACCTCGACCAAGTACCCGGTGGGCACTCCCAGTAGGTGGCAGCAGGTGGGCAAAGCGCTGAGTAGGAGCCCTGACGACGTGCTGAGCATGATGGGCAAGCTCAAGCATGTCGACCCCAAAGGTGGGGAGGCAACGGACGCACGGACGGACAGACTGACTGACAGACACGAACAGACGGACAGACAGACGAACGCACGAGCACGCATGTTCCCGACCCACCCCCTCGATGCAAAACCCGGTTACACTTACGTTTCCCCCACGCGAGCGCGTAACAAATTTTCCCACTTTTCAGACTTCCAGCGGCTAGCGGAGCTAGCCGCCTCCTCTTCCCCCTCCGTCGACGGCGCTTCCTCCCCCCACCACCCCTCTGCCTCCCTCACGCAGCGCGTGACCACGGTCAAGGGCCGCGTGGTGCAGAACGCACCCCAGCGGAATCCGGATCCATCCGGTTCTCCCTTAACCGCTGAACCGGTTTTAACCGGTTCCCCCTCAGCCGCTGAACCGGATCAATCCGGTTCCGAGTGGACCCAGTCCGACCAGAAAGTCTTCGAGAAGGCGCTGCAGCAGTTTTCCAAGAGCACCCAGGATAGGTGGGAGAAGATCGCCCGTTGCGTGCCGGGCAAGACCAAGGTGAGGCCAGGGTTTTAGGCGGAACTTTGAGGTCTTTTAAGGCTGGTGTGTTGGCCGGGATTTTTTGCGATGTGCCCGAAAATTTCTAGGGTTGCGGGCGTGTTTTTGACCGAACCCGAACACATCTGATTACCTTGAACTCTCTTATTAGCCCCCCCCCCCCCCTCCTCTACCTCTAACTGGGTAGGGCTAGGGATCCCCGCGAGCAATTTCTGTTTACTGTTTGTTCTGAAGGACTACTGTACAAAAGGTTTATGTTGTAAAGTGAATAATTGCGCAAATTTGCAGGAGGACTGCATGGCTCGATACAAGGAGCTTATTGAACTGGTCCGACAAAAAAGGAAGAAGGATTGATTTTCATGTTATTTTGTTTTTTTATTTGATCTACATTTCTTGGTTTTTTGACTGAAATCTGCAAAGTATTTCGAGCATCTGTCAATGCTGTCTAAGACACCAGTTTTAAACTCGCACGCTTTTTCAATGTTTGAGAATCTACGAAAAATTTACAAAGTAGTGGCCGAATTCGCTGCAATAAATTGTGACGGGCGAGCAAAAAGGTGAAAAAGGTGTCCTGTTGAAGGATATTGCGACGCGCTCGTTCAAATGTCTTTCTGTTGCCGACATTGTTGAGGTGATAGATGAAGAGGAGCTACTGAGAATAAAGATAAGAAAACCAACAAAAAAACAATAAAACTAAAACTGAGTGTATGAAACCAGCGGTACATACAAGCGTGAATGACGCAAATTGTTGAATTGTGTGCTATGCCCTCTAGTTTTTTCACTTTGTATGTGTAAAAAAGTTTCTTTGTTCTTTCGCTAAAAAAATTACTTTATGCTTATGGTTTTGTTCCGCTTCCACCCGCGAGCCCGTGGTTCGAAACCTCGCGTTGACATCGATTTCTCTTTTCGCGTGTCCCGTTTTGCCCACCCCCACCACAGAGGACCGAATAGACTTGAGCATCACAAATATCGCCGGAATTCTACGGGAAATATCACTATTGTTAGTCAGTTCGCATTTTATTGTCCGGACACTTCGTATTTGTGACAGACAGTGGCGAAAAACGTGGCGCTTTGGGGAATGCTGACACCCTCCACCGGCGTCCACTCGCCCCCGTCCGGTTTGGTGCGGTCGAAGATTTCGACGGACGGGGCGCCGTCGGGAATCTAAATCGATTTATTTGGTTGTATTACCCATTGTTGAGAGGGTAGCAAATGAAGTCCGCTGGTGGAATCGCTTGCACAGTGCTGCTCTGCGCCGCCCCGTTTAATTGAGGTGTAGAAGAGATCTTTTTGGTTTTGGAAGAGGTTCATTTTATATCGATTGTGTATCTTCCGTGCGTGCGTGCGTGCCGGTGCAGGCAGCGTATGGCCTAGTGGCAAAGAATCGGTCTCTTGCGCGCAAGGTCTTGGGTTCGATTCTTGATGGAGCCACTAGATCGAGGACTTCCCTCCTCAATGGATTGTCTCGTGCCGTCGCTGCCCCAGATTACGGATGGCGTCCTTCCGAAGGTCTTTGGCTAATTATGCGGTTCTGGACGGGAAGGCGTCATGGAGATGGGTATGCTCAATGGGCCATTGACGGCGTCCTAACGTCTAATCCAACAAAAAGGTGCCTGCGCGTGCGTGCGTGTGCGCGCATGCGTTCAAGACACGTCGCCCTTCAGTTGGTACCTTGGACGAGCGGAAGGGAAAGGCGATTGTCTCTCCCGCGCAGTCGACCATAGGCGCTCTCAGCATTTTCTTGTTCTGCTTGAGCTCTTTGGCGCCATCCATTCTCCAGGCTTCGGGAGACTCGAAGAAGTACGCGCCGCATTTCAGGGCGCCGCGACTGCCTCTGCAGTTGTTGCCGCAGACGTACAAGTGCTTCTCGCGGATTAGGACGCTCGGATAGCAGGCCCTGGATGAGAAGAATTGGCGCGGCTGTGCATCGGAACGCACGCACGCATGCACGCACGCACCGGCACGCACGCACGCACCGGCACACAATCAGCACGCACCGGCACGCACGCACGCAGCACGCACCGGCACGCACGCACGCACCGGCACACACCGGCACGCACGCACGCAGCACGCACCGGCACGCACGCACGCACCGGCACGCACGCACGCACCGGCACACACGCACCGGGACACACTGAGCACGCACCGGCACGCACGCACGCGCCGGCGGCACACAGTCTGCACGCACGCACATGTCGAGCGGCATCTTGACGAGGTCGGTCCACTCGTTGCTCTGGAGGTCGAGTCTTTGGAACCAGCCGTAGTTGTCTCGTTTCTTGAAGTAGTGACCGAGCACGTAGATGAACCGACTGCCGTCGTAGGCCATGGCGGGGTAGGCGACCGCGTGCGGCATGCGCGTCGGCAGGGGCGACCACTTGCCCTCGGTCAGGGAGAAGACCTCGCACTCGTCCGACTCCGTGGGCGCGTCCTCGGCCGTCGCCTTCCCGTGCCCTCCGCACGCGTAGATCTTGTCGCCTACATGTATGTGTGTAGTGGTTAGCATACAGGGCTGAGTATTCCTGAGATCAGCTGGGTTCAAATCCCAGCGCCGCAATTGCCCAATTTTTCACAACTTTTCGATATGTACAGGGTGTATCAAAACTATATGCACCCCCCCTAGGGAAATACTGGTTGGGCGGATTTAGCTGAAATTCAGCGCAGATGTAGCCCCAACAAAAATACATGACCAAGTTAAATTTCACGCAAATCGAACAACCGAGCGTTGAGATAGGAGCAATCATCCAAGGTACAGTGAAAAAAAGTTGGTTTTTGCGTAAAAACATTACTGCGTGTTTTATGGCAACAATTTCTCGTTGAATGGTAAACAATTGTTTTAAACGAGTGTCGAGGACCATGTCGCGCTTACGAAAGGCCAACGACACTGACCAAGTGCGTCTCTTCGGTGATGCGACATCTCGCCCAACGACATTTCGCCCAACGACATTTCGCCCACGACATCTCGCCCAACGACATTTCGCCCATGCGGCATTTCGCCCAACGACATTTCGCCCATGCGACATTTCGCCCAACGACATTTCGCCCAATACAGCGTACTTTTATTTCTGAACATGTATCAATTTCTGAACATGTACTGCGACATATCAAGCTGTTCAGTTTGCTGCTGTATGTGATTGATTTTTCCGACATGCCTTCTAAGTTTCTTTGCACTGCCAGAGGTGTCGAACGGTGGCAGCCGACGCTGGGTTTGTCTACAGCCTCTCGTTGGGCGCTTCCAACTCGCGGGTCGCTGCGGCTCGCGCTCAGGCCGCACAAAGCCGCGACACCACACGCTGCATTCGCGCCAACATTGCTGACAGCGTTTTGGAGGCGGCGGTCAAGGAGAGCTGCTAAGCAACGGCGCGCTGAGCCACATGATTCAACGCCATGAAGCCGACGCGATCAAGGCACCTGAGACCCACAGGCAAAAAAAAACACTATCGTGATCGCGATCTCTCAGCGCTTTCGCGAAACTCTGACGGCCACGACTTCCTCATGTTCGACTCGGGGGTCAACGACGAGCAACGAATTCGCATCTTATTGACGGAATTGTATGAACTTGCATTGAAGTAGTTACTAGGTACATGTATTGGGCGAAATGTCATTGGGCGAGATGTCGCATGGGCGAATTGTCATTGGGCGAGTTGTCGCATGGGCGAAATGTCGTTGGGCGAGATGTCGTGGGCGAAATGTCGTTGGGCGAAATGTCGTTGGGCGAGATGTCACCCAATCCGTCTCTTCGATGAAACGGCTGCAGTCACTTTCCGAATGCACGCGACGCAGGTGCACAGTTCATCACCAGAAATTGGGTGGCTCAGGCCTCAGAATCTGTAGCGATCGGAATGATGGGTCACCGAGCACTGGAACAGAGAGCCACATGACTTGGCCATCACCGAACGATCTGACGTCGGCCCACCACTGCTGATTCTTCAAAAAACCGGTGAAGTGGTGACAGCAGCAAGATTTTTCACTGTACCTTGGATGATTGCTCCTATCTCGACGCTCGGTTGTTCGATTTGCGTGAAATTTAATTTGGTCATGTATTTTTGTTGGGGCTACATCTACCGTAAATCCTCCAATACTGCCCCCCCCTCCAATAGTGCCCCCCCTTCCAATAGTGCCCCCGGGTACGGCATGGTTGAAATAATAGAGCCCCCCCCCTCCAATAGTGCCCCCGGGGGTAAGGGGTATGTTGTGCCATGTGCCTTTTATGGGCAAAAATGTAGTGGTAGGTACATTTATATCGTGTATACACACTACTACTAACCAATAATAGTACGTTTCAGCAACTATTAGCGGTAAATCAACCATTAAATGTCGCAAAAGTGATCAAAATCATCGAAAAATCGGCAATTTTGACAGCGAAACTAGCATTACCATTCAAAATTTTTAGGTTGAAATAATAGAAGCCCCCCCTCCAATAGTGCCCCCCCCTCCAATAGTGCCCCCGGGTAAGGAGAGGTTGAAAAAATAGTGCCCCGGGGGCACTATTGGAGGATTTACGGTATGTTAAATTTCAGATAAATCCGTCCAACCAGTATTTCCCTAGGGGGGGTGCATATAGTTTTGATACACCCTGTACATGGCAAGAGGATTCCACTTTAGAGATTCCACTTCGATTCCACTTCGTTATGTACACTTTGAGTGCGGCATTGGCAATTCCAAGATTGAAGCTACACCGGTATAGGCGTGTGCATTTCGCGTGTGAATAGTGCGCGTGGTTTTAGATGGAGTTTCTTCTGGGCCAAAAAGTTGCCTAGTTCCGCCGATAGACTTAGCGTAAGCCGCTTGCGTGCGGTGGGGCGGGCACTAATCTTGCTCGCTGCGGGCAATCTTGACTAGGCTGTGCACACATACCGTCAGCCCTCTAATTGTACCGCTCAGTTGTGTGATCAAACGAGAGCACATTTGACGGCAGGAGGTCTGTTCTACCACGGGTTCAGTACAGATTTGCAGTGACAATTGCATCACTCCAGCTTTTTGATACTTTCTTGCATCTGATTTACACGGTTCGTTACATGTCGCCTCGATGTTTTTATTGACTGTGCGTAACGCAGAACAGAGTTGTGTATTGAGGTTTGGTGAAACACTGCCGGTACCCTATGTAGTATTTACCGTAGGTATGTAGTCTCAGTGTTTGTGTACGTGTTGAGTGTTATGTACATTCGGGTGTAATTTATGTTAATAATAAGGTTAACACAAAGTCACCAACCAACTCGCACGCTGCCTTGTCCGACGGGCAATGCTTTGGCTGAGAGGGGAGAGAGGTGGCGCTTCGCTTTCGTGCTCTACCATTTACATTCTAAATGCCAAATTTATTTGAAATTTTTTTCTCAAAAAACTCCGACGCCTCCTCCTCCCCTTGTTGGGCGCCCAATTGGAATTGTTCTCCGTCGTGGATCTCCGTGCTGAAGAGGTCCGTGGCCGAGCCGTCGGCGGCGACGCGCTGCCGGCCGCCGCTGACGATCAACTTCTGATCGGCGCTGATCGCCAGGTGACCCGCCCGACCGATCAGCGTCTCGCCGCCCTCCCACTTGGCAAAACTGCGCTCCTTGGGGTCGAACGCGTAGATCTCTCTGGTGCTCTCCGATTTGTCGTCGGCCGTCTTCACCACGCCCCCAATGAGCAGGACCGCTTCTAGAGGGAGCCAGCAATTGGCGCTAGGTGCGTGCGTGCGTGCGTGCGTGCGTGCGTGCGTGCGTGCGTGCGTGCGTGCGTGCGTGCGTGCCAGTGCTTGCACTCGCGCGCGCGAGCGAGTTTGTGCGAGTGCGTGCGTGCGTGCGTGCGTGCGTGCCAGTGCGTGCGTGCGTGCGAGTTTGTGCGAGTGCGTGCGTGCGTGCGTGCGTGCCAGTGCGTGCGTGCCAGTGCGTGCGTGCGTGCGCGCGCGCGCGCGAGCGAGTTTGTGCGAGTGCGTGCGTGCGTGCCAGTGCGTGCGTGCCAGTGCGTGCGTGCGTGCTTGCGTGCCAGTGCGTGCGTGCCAGTGCGTGCGCGCGCGCGCGAGCGAGTTTGTGCGAGTGCGTGCGTGCTTGCGTGTCAGTGCGTGCGTGCCAGTGCGTGCTTGCGTGCCAGTGTGTGCGTGCGTGCGTGCGTGCCAGTGCGTGCCAGTGCGTGCGTGCGTGCGTGCGTGCGTGCCAGTGCGTGCTTGCGTGCCAGTGCGTGCTTGCGTGCGGGTGCGCGCGCGCGCGCCGGCCCGCCTGCCTTGCTCAACTGTCCAACTTCAGGTTGCGAGTACAACTTTAAACCCACTCTTCACGGTACGTACCTTTAGTAGTTTTAGGGGGCGCATCAGTCTCCGGTGCGGGTGGTGGCGCATCCGTTGTCTTGGGTCTTGGGCAACCGCTCACTTCGCCATTCCAAGCCATAAAGCACACCGCAATAGCAAGAAAAGTCCGCATACTGTTGGCTTTTTTTTCGCGTCAGTCTAGCTCCGTGTTTATTGGCCCAGTGGGGAGTAGAAAAACCGTGTAGGTGCAAACGTAGGAAGGTTTGCGAAGGTAATGCGCCCGGGAAAAAAGAGCCCGCCCCGCGCGCGCGCTATCAGCGCCGCATCGGACCATATTTTATCTTTTTTGACAGCGCCTCCACCCCACGAACGGCTCACTTTGCTACAGTTTCGGTTTGAATTCGGCGCATCTTTCAACGAGGTGCAAAACGTTGGAACGCTTTAAACTTTAAACTTTATTTTTGACGACAACCACCGACACAGCACAATGGCCGTAAGCTGGATCATAAGACACAGGGCGGCGCCGTATAAATAACAATGGGCGTTCTTCTGCCGCGAGGCAAGGTGGGGCCCCACCTGGCACTGATTTTTGGCCGAAGCCACGGTACAGCCAGAAACCGGAGCTGTGGTTTAAACCTCTTGCCCAAGGGGGTAGCCGTGGCCTTGCCCAGCAAGGAATCGAACCCCCGACCTCACGGTCAGGAATCCAACGCCTTGCGGACTACGCCACAGCCCCACGCTTTGGTTCGGTGATCTTCAAAAAGAATGTGTTCGTTTTCACTTGCCACAATTTTTTGTGCTTAAAGGACTTACCTAGGTGCTTAATATATGCAAAGTGATATGTTTTAACTAAAAATATTCGGGTGCATTTTTCAGGGGATTTTTCGTTGTTAGTCGAGACATTTAAAGTGTGTTGACGGGTTGAGTTTCTTGCAAAGTTGTTTGGAATAAATTTTGTACTGTCTGCGTACGCAACGTCAGCTTTGCTGGGATTAGGCTGCAGCGGCATTTCTTGCTGGCACTGATAACGCCCTCTTGCCAACGTGCTTAGTCATGCATCTTAGCTACAGGTACGGTATAGACGCAACCTACAGAGAAGATTGCCCAAGCCCAAAAACAAACTCGCTCGCCTGGTGGTACCGTTCAAACACCGTTCGCATTCAAACGTGACAACGCCCGTCGAATGCACACACTGCTGACTAGCTGACAAGCGACTTTCTGAAATGGCCAGGGGAAGGAATGGCCTTGCGCACTCTACGAAGCCGAAAGTACTTGCGTACACTCGTCTTTCATCGCAACATCGCTGCTGCGAGCAGTTATTGTTGTCCCAGGTCGATCTCGCGGTTATTCGTGTTCAACAGTGCGCGGGAAGCAAGGTACACATTTTCAGGACGATGGCGCCTCAAAGAAGGCTAGATGAGACTTCAGAAATAGTAGAAGAACCGCCGCCGACTCGGCGCGGCTCGACGAATGGAGGCGGGTCGCTGGCAGACGCCGAAGGCGAGGAAGGAGTCGCAGTCGGCCTCCTTCCAGACGAGCCGCTCGTTGACGTCCGTGCCGTCGGCGTCGTCCAACTCGACGAACACGCAGCTGTGGTGGCCGCCAGAACGCGTCGTCGGCCACTCTGCAACGCCCATGCCTGCGTCCGCCTGCCTGCCCGTGCGTCTGCGTGTGCGTGCGTGCGTGCGTGCGTGCGTGCGTGCGTGCCTGCGTGCGTGCGTGCTGGGCTTTGCGCGCTCACGTCCATTGTGCCAGTTGGGCGAGGCCCACTGAATGGGCGCGTAGGTGCGGTTACCGCCCTCGATCACAACCGGCCCTCCCCGCCACTGCATCGAGACCGAGCCATTATAGGGACCCGACTGCGGCCGGTGCACGCGCATGCCGATCCAGGCGGCGCGCAACGGCTGTGGAGGCAGCGAGCTCGCCAGATAGTCTAGAGTAGTGAATACCCTGCCTCTTCTCGCACGCACGCACGCACGCACGCACGCACGCACGCACGCACGCACGCACGCACGCACGCACGCACGCACGCACGCACGCACGCACGCACGCACGCACGCACGCACGCACGCACGCACGCACGCACGCACGCACGCACGCCAAGCACGCACGCACGCACGCACGCACGCCAAGCACGCACGCACGCACGCACGCACGCACGCACGCACGCACGCACGCCAAGCACGCACGCACGCACGTACCTCCCAGTGCGCCATTCTCCTCGGCGCTCTGTATCACCGCGAGACCACCGCCCGTCAGCCGGCAGTCTTTAGTCGCGTTGTACCTTTGCACGAAGCTCTCTCTCTTCAAACTAGTTTAGACGACACGTTTGGCTTACTGTAGCTTACCAGGTGAAGTTGTTGGACCACCCAAAAGCGGCGAGTCGAAAGCATTTCGTGCCACTCAGCGTCCAATTGGCGTGCGTGGTATTGTAGTCTGGACAGTGATATTGGGGTGCGGAGCGTGTTTCGCCCACGACTAAACGGCTGTTATTTCGTACGCCGACTGCAATTCACCTGCGGAAGCCTTACAAAGAGCCTCTTTTTCATTTTTTGTTCTAAAATAGAAATGTAGAGGGTAATCTCAAAAGCTTAGCAATTGAATGACCACGCAGCGCCCACCCCCTAATTGTGGGGCTGCGCCCGCTCTAACGACCGATCAATAAAAATTTTGGTTACCTAATTGGCATAGAAAATTTGATCTGCTCACGCAAACAAACAAATATAGCGAATAAAAGCCAACCAATAAAAGTCGCTCCCAGAAGAACGCCTAACCAAACGCTCAGCATTTTTCGTCGTCAGGCCAAGATTCACTTTGGAGCAGTGCTCGGATTGTACAGTATCAAAATTCGAACAAAGTTACAGGCTGTCTAACCGATTGATGGCTGCCGCCGCGCCGTGCCTTTTAAAAGGACGCGCCAATCTTTTGACGAAGCAGAATGAATTTTACTACACCCGGCGGATATTTGCGTTGGCGCCAACACTCAGACAGTCATGCTGTAAATCTTGAAGCGTAAAAGCGTTGACAAACAGACGTTCAAGCGGTTTTGACAAATTCTATAACAGTAACCCACTAAACTGCTCGTGTGCCCCAAGGAATGTCTAGTTGCTCGTAAGTAGACGCTTGAAGAATCGCATTGGATTTCCATAAAGGTTCTTCTTTCCATACACCGCCCACATGCAGAATTGTATTGATAATATACTGTACATTGAATTGAGGTACTGATGGGATAAACGGCAGTTCCGCGCTTAGGTACTCTAGAATGCAGTACAACCGTATGCGCAGTGCTCAGAGTTAAACGATCAACCAACTGTGAAGCGTTTTCACGCCGAGGACATTGAGTAAATGTTTCCCATGAATGCTACTGAACCGTTTACGTATTCCTCTGCATAGCAAGCGTATTCGGAATCCTACTGTACTTAGACCAACATTTGCTTTGACGCCGCGCGCGTGAAGAACTATATATCCCTACGCCGGAATTTCTCTAAAAACTCGTTTCGGGTCGTAAATTTCCGTTTGCCAAATCGCGTCACACGCCGAAGTTTACAACTTCCTGACGTGTGTCTGTACTTGCATCATCCTGCTGCACTCTGCGCTTTGTGAATCATTTTGACGAACTCACCACATTATTCCACCTTTGATGTCTTTGAGAAGTAAGCGCAAGAACGCCTGTGAAATCGCAGCTATCAAGACGTTGGCGCTCCATAAAACGGCGCCGATAGCGTGCACGAGGAAATGCGATAGGATAAGACGCTTGGCAAGCTGACAAGTAAAGTATCCAGTGCAAGTACACACAAGCCGGCAACTTGCTGTAGGTACAAGTTGTTGAAAAACCGAGCCGGAATGAAAGGGGATGATCGCAACAAATCACGCATTGACTTTGGTGCCGAGCGAGTACGTGGCTCAGTGGTAAGGCGTCGCGCTCGGCGCGCTCGAGGTCGGGGGTTCAACTCCTACCACGGTCACTGCGTTACTAACCCCTTGGGGAATGGATAAAATACGCTCTCATTGGCCACGGTTTAGGGCGGCTCCGGGGCTTCGGCCCGAAATTCGTGCCAGGTGGGCGGCTGCCACCTTCCCTCGCGCGTAAAGAACGACGTGGTGATAGTGATCTTCATGATGCAGCACCGCTCGTGCGTCATCCACGGTCCCTGTAGTACTGTGTCGGTGCTTGCATCAATAGAAGCATTGATCGATCGATGGCTGACTTTGGTCCATTTCAACAAGCGTCAAGTCAGCGTCTATAAAGTCGTCTGTAAAGGGCGAGTCAATAATGTACAGTAATACCCTTCCTCGTGCGTGCGCTTCCACTCTACCTAATGCGCGTCGCGTCATAGTGGCTCGCTTCGCTGGGCCAAACAATGGGGCCGCGTCCTTCGCCTGCGTGTTGACATCAGCGCGTCCTGTTGTTGATTGATCCCAACGCCGCAATAGTGACCCGCGGTCAACTCCCGCCCCCTCAGCAAGAGATCCTGATCGCAAGGTCGGCTCCTGCTGACAACGACGCCAGCGACGCGCAATCGCCCCGCGAGGAAAGTGATCGCATCTGAGGCTCGGGGTTACATTGTACCCACCCCCCACCCCCGCAAAGAGTGGGAAGGACAGAGGGATTGACCAGCGACCGACGCGGGCTCATTGGCACGCTTGGTCAGTCGCGTGTGTTGACCGAGTGCAAGAGAGAAAATGGTGGGAAATTCGTGGGTTCGTCCGCTGCTCGTCGTCGGCGTGGGCTTGGCCTTGGTGCAGGTGCGGTGCAGCGTGTGTGTGTTCAAAGCAAATCGTGTCGCATCCAGGCTTATCCGACGCTGGACTGGAACCGGCTTTTGCGAGCCGCCAGCGGTGGCCAAGCGGGTCAGACGGCGGCAGCGCAACTCCAGCCGCGGGTCCGTGCCGTCGCCGTGCCCACTTACAATGAGGCGGGCAACAGAGGTTTGAGGCACTTTTTGGGCAGCGTATAACGGACATCACGCGCGCACGCAAAAACGCAATTCAGTCGTGCTGAGGTCGCTCGCGCTGCCGATTTCTTCGACGGGACTCGCCGAGGAGGCGGACCGCGGACAGACAGGTACACTGCATCTATTCGCCGAAAATCGAAACCGTTCCTGGCACCCATACCTGTAACTGGGGGGGGGGGGGTTTGGGGGGGGGGGGGTTTCCCTCCCCCCCACTTGCTGGTTTTGACCCCCCCCACACCCCCCCCAACCCCCCCCCCAGGTTCGTGCAAAACCCCACCCAACCCCCCCCCCCAGACTTTTTGAAAACTTTCTACTACATACTATATTGCTAAATAAATGCACTTTGTACAGTGTTTTTGAGCAAGAATCGACCCGAAAGTGTCTAGTTTGCGTTATTTACAGTGTATTTCGGCTAAAAAGTACCTATTTTCAGGCTTTTACAGTGTATTTTTGACTAAAAATAGACCAAAAATTGCCCATTTTTTTCTGCCCAGACCCCCCCCCCTCCTCCAGATTTCCACCCCCCCACCACCCCCCCCCAGAAAGCGCTCGGACCCCCCCCCCAGGTCCAATTCCCGGTTACAGGTATGCTGGCACCGAACGCAATTTGCGCAAGGCGCCGCGATTTGTGTGTTCAATCGATCGTGTGCACGCACTTCCCTGCAACGCAGTTGCGACCCGTCTTTCCCTGGGTACTGTATGTCTCTGTTCAATTCCAACTTCCAGTTCCCACCACTACCGAGCCGACCGGAGGCGAAGACGACGACGACGACGAGCTCGACGAGGATCGCGAGCTGATCAATGGATCAGAGTCCGATCACAGCGAATCAGATGAATCGGACGAGTTCCCCGACAAAGGGGGCGTGCGCATTTCCATCCGCCAAGCCAGTGGGGCGACGGTTGACGGATTGAGAGAGGGCGAAGGAGGCTCCGGAAAGTTTTTCGAAAGAAACATCGCCTCTCCCAGGGTCTTCCAAGTCGCCGCCAAGGATAGGGCCAGAGTGGACTGGGTGAGCGAATTGAACCTTGCGCAGTCGAGTGGGCACACACTAATACCGCAAATCACGGCTACTGTACCTCAATCGCGGGCCATGTTGTTGCTGATGCTGTTGGAGTAAGGGCGACGCTGGAAGCGGATCAGTGGCCCATGTTGCATACCCTGGCTTCTTTATGGCGCCTTCCTGTATTAAACCGCATTAGCGATGAGGGCCGCGAGAGACATTCGGAAGAACGGAAGACGAGGGACGCCGTCTAGAACAGCGACATCGCGAGAAGATCCATTGATTGTTCCGTTAGTGGGTCATCAAGAATCGAACACAGCACCGCGCGCGCGTCACGCCGATTCCCTACCATTAGGCCATAAGTTGTCTGCTGGTACTGTAATTGTGAGGTTCTGCACGGATTTCCACCGCCATTCAGAATATGCGACGCTCGGGCGCGTCCGGCTGGTGGCGTCGCCATGGGCGGCCTCCTTTCGGGCTGTCAAGCGGCGAGGAGCGCTCTCAGCCTCAGTCCACCACCACTGGCACTGGTCCCTCCGTCCAAGCCACTCAGTCCGCAACGATCATCTTGGTGCCGATGCTAATATCGAGAAGCGTCGCCGATCACTCCGTGGGATCATCGGAGAAGGGAGCCCAAAAGACCGGTGGACCGTCTCCTGCCGAGCCAGAGGAAAAAGAGGAGTGGACTGGCCTTGGGGAGGAGGACGGTGGTGTCGATCAAGGCGAAGAGGAGGGACCAAGCGGGGAGGGGGAGCTGGAAGGAGAGGCGAACGACAATCAGCCGCTGCTGCCGCCTCAGAGAGACGCAACGGTGCGTTGATGCAAATTTTCAGAATAGCGTACTGTACATTTTAAATAAACGTACAGTAATCCAGAGGCGCGTGTTCAATTCATCGCTCCTCAACTGTTTGAGCCGCAACTATTGTTGCACTGACCCGGCATGCCATTACTGACCAGCTGTCATGTCAATATGTGGCGACGACAGTCACAAGGCCTTCCTGTGCCCTTCTGCTTTAAGTGCGCCACCAACATATTCATACATGTACTTGCAGCGGCGTCCCGTGAAGACGGAGGTGCCGTCGATCGGCAATCGGCAGACGGAGCGGACGATTGGCTACGATGAGAATCCCGTCTGGAAGGCGCTCTACGGCCAGACCTCGCGCAACTCCCAGGCCAGGCCACAGGAGTTGGTGCTCAACCCCCGCCTCGTTCTCTTCGACGCCAACACCGATGAGAAAGGTACGTCCCGTAAACCCCGTCATAATTAGCCCCACTATAGCTATGCTCTGAGAAGAACACAGAGTTTATTAGCCCCCCCCCCTATAATTACACCCTTACGTTTGGACCATGGTCTGAAAGGCCCTATCATTATACACGCTCCTCCGTGGAAGGCCGACATCGTTTTACCACCTTTATGAATCGCCAAAGGTACGGTTGTTCTAACCCACAAAAATCATAAAAAAAAGTTAACTGTGACCGTCTTGTGCACACGCCTCTTGCTCGGATATTCAGCTAGAGACGTGGGAGCTTTTCCCGCTGGGCTGTTCCTACGCAGCGAACCGAGCGCGACGCTAGCTGCGCTGCTGAAAAGCAAGCAGTGGAACGACTTCGTCAACGATCAGCTGCTCGTTCTTGGCGCGAACGATGCGATCGAGCCTTGATTTCCGATCAGTTATCGATTGAAACATCGATCACAAGATGACGTCTGCGCCGTGTGCGCAGTTGCTAGTTACGGTAATGTAATGCAAAACGGTATTCAGTGTTTTGGTATTTGTTTCTGCTCTCTTCACGCACGAATGCGTATTCTTTGTTCCAAAACCCAACAAATAGAGCAAACTTGAGACACAGCAGCAGCACGACAACACCTATACTAAGCCAATAGAACTGTAGCAAGACGAATAAATAGTCGATGCACAAAGGCGTCCTCAAATACCGGCATGCAAATTTCGAATGCGGGAGCAGCGCACTGTGACGATTGTTCAAGCGTATATATATGCAAATTGCAAAGGTCACTGCGATTAAGCTGGAAGCGCCAGTCTACCAAAATTGCTCGAATAAAACCCCAGGGTGTATAATAAATACCGATTACTCGCATACAAAAACTAGAGCTTCATTCGTGTGAATTTGCGATACCGTAAGTAGCACCATACAATCTTTACACTCTAATTAGCGCGCACCCATTAATTTTTCACTTCCTCTCACCTTGCCTCGCAGCTCTGTTCCGACCTGTTGCAGCCGAGCGCTAATTAGAGCCTGCTAAATAATGCATCCTCACACGACTATTGGATTACGGTACGGGAGTGGTGTCACAGGAGGAAGTCCATAAACTGAACGTTGCCCACACCCAAATAGCGATCCAAACAGCCGTGAAAGCCGGGCTTCTCACAGGCGCTGAAACGACCCGTCCTTGATTGGACGAAGCTCGAATCCGCACCTTAATAATTTGCATATTTATTTGCATGTATATCGTGCAAAAAAAAGGCGGACACGGTGAGATGACAGAATTTAAACAGAGCTGAGGTCTTACTAACCGCTGAAATGCTGAAAACGACAACACCGAGATACACTAGAAATTTAAAAATTCGAAACATCAAAATCAAAATAAATTAATTAAATTAAATTTAAAAAAAAAACAAGACGGACCTATGGCCCTCCAGTGCTCAACGTGCTCGTAAATGTCGTCGCTGAAGTGATTGCGTAGCGCCCTGCTCGGATTGTGATAGGTCGGCACCCAAATACCGTTTAGCAGCGCCTACAAGAGTGCGTGCGTGCGTGCGTGCGTCGGTACGTGACCCCATTTGTGTATACCGTAACCTGGCAGCATATGGCCTACGCATACGGTAGAGAATCGGCCTCTTGCGCGCACGATCCTGGGTTCGACTCTTGATGGATCCACTAGATCGAGGATTTGTCTGTCAATGGATTTTCTCGTGCCTTCGCTGCCCTAGATTGCAGATGGCGTTCTTCCGAATGTCTTTGGCTAATTATGCGGCTCTAGACGGGAAGGCGTCACGGAGATGGGTATGCTATATGTGCCATTGACGGCCTCCTAGCGTTGCCCCAAATCCAACAAAATGTACCGTAATTTGGGGGGTGCCCATCTTAGTTGGCAACATTGACCATAGTTTTCTTCTCATGGTTGTTATGTACTTATGGCAATGAAACACGCAAAACGACGTTTTCGGGTCCCATTTTTCACCAAAAGTATCTATTGACAAGATATTTTAGAGCAAAATGTTTTCATTCAAGACCCAACCTCTCCTAAAATTTCGTGCCCTCAGACCCCAAAAGCGGTTAAATTGATGATGAACCCCTGCGCACTGCACGCATGCGCGCCATACCTGTAAGCGGGTCTGCCAGAGTGGGGGGGGGGGAGCTAAATGGCCATATTCTGGAGAAGGGGGGGGGGGGGTCGTCAGAGCAAAAAGTGGGGGGTAGCCGACCTTTTTTTACTGGTACTGGAACTTTTTAGTAAAAAATGGGTATAAATAGGCTCTAAATAGTGTTATTTAGCTGTTTATCGTCATATAACACCGAACGCACTGAAATCTTTCTTAGACATTGGTGAAAATCCTTTGGAGAAATTCTGGCGGGTCTGTTGTGGGGGGGTTGGGGGAGTCGGGGGTCGGTGCTGGAAAATTAGTGAGGGCCCGCCAACACCCCCCCCCCCAGTTACAGGTATGCCGTCTGTGCGTGCTCCCCCCCCGGAACTCACCTTTGTCACATTCCGCAAGCCCAGTGCTCTACCGTAGTCGTCGCTGCCGATTCGCTTCTCCAAGAATATCTCAACGAACCAGTCGTACGTCTGCAGCTTGTAGAGTCGGTCGGAATGCTTGTACAAAACGAAATTGAATTTTTCAAATTCCCCAGCCAACGCCTCCAGCTTTTCTGCGTCGTCCATCAACATTTCGATGTCGCCGTCGCGTTCCCACGGCAAAATACCGTAAACCTAAGAAGAGAGTGAATTTCGTCAATAAAATGAAATAAATATGCAATAAATTTAATACAAACCTTCGTGAGTCCGATAGCGGTGCCATAAATGGCCGACAATGTGATGTTTCGCTTGGCGGCCAATGTAAATAAAAGTGTCAGCATTTTTGACAGCTCCTAAAAACCAAACACCATTAATCTGTTGAAATTATTCCGCTTTTTTCGTACAACCTTTGGCTCAAGACCAATAGTAGGAAAGTAGGAGGGGAGGGCCTCCATCCGGAAAAGGGTTCTGTCGCACCAAAAGACAACCACAAACAAACCAAAGAAGCGCCAAGCAAATTTCGCGAAATTTTTTTTTACAAATGCGCTCCAACCAGTA
Source organism: Paralinhomoeus sp. GSCO2_6 (assembly GCA_030248085.1). NCBI lineage: Eukaryota > Metazoa > Nematoda > Chromadorea > Monhysterida > Linhomoeidae > Paralinhomoeus > Paralinhomoeus sp. GSCO2_6. Next base: position 76,226 of record JASAMY010002172.1, read on the forward strand.
GAGTTCCTTGTCCAATGGGTGGGTGGGTGGAGGGGGGGGGGGGGGGGGGGGTGCCGACTTTTGCGTGGGACTACGGTACTTCCTTCTAATAATAACCCACCCTCCTGCAGCAGACGGGCGTGAGGAGGCCCCCAGCGGTCCACTTGCACGAGTTGCCGCTCTCTGAGCATAGAAAATCGTAGTGGCTGGTTTGTTGGTGCGGGGACGAAGATGAGACAGTGTTGCTGATCACCACTACTCGGTCCACCCTCCACTTGTAGACCAAAGGCAGCAACTCGGCCCGACTGAGGTTGTACACGCAACCCGGATGGGCGGAAGTGGACGGTTCATAGGTCAGGTTGGGTGAGAGCTGAATAGCAGAGGAAAGAAATGATGAAAATTGGTTGGTTAGTGGATCTGTTGGGACCGGGGGGGGGGGGGTCAGACCCCAAAGAATTTTTCTGTTGTTGTATAGTTGTTCAACATGTCTAAAAATGCAAAAAAAAGAAGTTGGTCCTCAAAACCTCAAAATCTAAAAATAAAAAAGTAAAAAATTGTGTGTCCTTTTTGGTGTTCTTTTCAAACATACAGCATACCAGTAACGCTATAATCACGCTATCCTTGGAACGAACAGTTTTCAACATTCTCAACATCAAACCCCCCCCCCCCAGCATTGTTTAGTACCCCTCCCACAAACACACGCTCAGTCTGACCCGGTTATAAGCACACCTGTAACGGGGTCTGGCTGATTGGGGGGGGGGGGTTAAAAGCCTCCTTGGGGTCTCTGGAGCAAAAAAGTGGAGTTTAAAAGTGTTATTTAACTGTTTTACGGTCATATATGACTGAAAACCACTGAAAAACCAACATTTACTCACTGTTATCGCTTTAGACAGGATGAAAATGCTTGGGAAAATTCTGGAGTGTCTGGGTGGGTGTTGAAAAATAGTGCCCCCTTCCAGTTACAGGTATGGTGCGTGCATGCGTGCGCCCAAACCCATACCACGGTCCTAAATCGCTGCTCTTGTCTCAATCTCAGAAAAAAGTCAAAGAATAAAATGTCTCCCTTCAAAGTTGTGTCGATCCTGCTCAGCAAAAATTCCGTCCGGGTCATAAAGAGCGCGAAATCGATGAAATCGCAGTACAAATTGCCCTTGTACGTGTTTTGAAATCCGTTGACGAGTTTTAGTGTGTAGTTTTTCAGAGAGATTTGGAAGCAGTTCTCCTCGTCGAAATTGGATCGGGTTGCGGAAGACGCCGCTAAAAGGGTACAACAAAATACGCACGCACGCACGTAGCTACCAACACGCACACATGCGAAGAATCACGTAGGTACTGGAGATGCACGATACATGTCCCTGGGGGGACCCCCCCCCCCCTTCGGCGGGGGGGGGGGTGCGGAGCAAAAAGGGTAGCCGACCACTTTTTACTTATATGTACTTTTTGGTAAAAAAAGGTTCAAAATACGGTCCAACCAGTGTTATTCAGCGGTTTTATGGTCACAGTCCACCGAAAAACACCAACATTTACCACTTTTGTCGTTTTAGACAGGGTAATGCTGGAGGGATACCAACCCCCCCCCCCCCCCCCCCCAACGCAAGTTACGAGTATGACACGCACTCACCGACAACATCCATTTGGGAAAGCTCGAGCAATCGAAAGGCCTCAGTGAGAGTGGAATTCCTGTCAAAACCATCGATATTCCTGGCGATTAATACAAATTTCGTAGTGACTCGACGTAAAATCGATTCCAATTCAACGCCACTAATTTGAGCACTGTCCACATGAATAAAATTCGTGAAAGAATGGTCTTCTTTTCGGATCTAAAATCACAGCAAAAATGTATTTTTCAGCAAAACTGATAAGAATGTTTTGCAGACTGATCATCTTGTGTATTATGCTTGGTTATTTATTGCAACATGCTACGCACAGACAATAAAAAAATGTACTAAACGTTAATGCTATAATTATAAAATTAAGCCAAAAAAATCGAATGTACAGCCAAACATTAAAATTTAACAAAAAAAAAACACCTCGGCAAAAACTCGTGGCGTTGCAACGCAAACCACATTTATGCCATGGTAAACCATTGAAATTCCATTCAGCATATTATTCAGTTTTTCAGAGCTATTCTCAGTATACAGTAAAATAATGGTAACCGCTTCAATTATGCTCTTTTTGCAATTCTGTGCGGATTTATGCCAGGATTTCAACGGCGAATTTGCATACGACGCGCTACCGTATTCATTTTCGTTGCAAATATAAGGAGTGACAAGAAAATTTTTCGTTTCCAAATCTTTAAATTTGTTCGATGTCAAATTTCGCAGTAAATTAAAAGCCGAGCGGATTTTCCGCTGCGCTTCCAGCGAGCGCGCGTATCTAGAATTAAAAATTAAAAATGAAATAAAATAGCCAATAAAAAATTTGAATAAAACAACCTGTGCGCATTTGCCAAAATGTTGGTCAAACGCGCCAAATTGGAAGTCAATGCTACCTCGCACCCATTGGGGTCGTCTTCCACCACTAAGATTTAAAGTTCAATATCTCATATTTGATATTAACGCTTAACATTTTAAAATACCAATGAAATCGTTTTTGCAGCGTTGTGGAACAAAATCCGTGAAAAAATCTTTCGTTGCCAAGGGAAGCGCGTCGATTTTGTAGCCGAAAAACGACCAGTTCAACGCAAAGGCACCGTAAACTAGCGAATATACAATGACGGAAAGAATTATGCAGGAAAAGAAACAGATTCGAAAGGTGCGAGTCATTCACGTTCACATCATTACGAATAAATTAAAAATCACTTCAAATTTGCGCGTTACAGTAGCGCCATTTATTGACGCAAATGGGTGCATACTGTACACGTCGTGAACATCCATACGTGCAAATGGGGGGAATAGGCGCTTGGCGATCGCCCTCCGACCCACGGACTCCGACAGTGACGGAAAGCACTGAACGAACAGCACAAGCCCTAGGGCAGCGTATGGCTTAGTGGTAGAGAATCGGCCTCTTTTTGCGAGCACGGATCTAGATTCGAGTATTGATGGACAGTACACACTAGATCGAGGACTTTCCTTTCGATGGATCTTCTCGTGCTGTCGCTGCCCTAGATTACAGAGGGCGTTCTTCCGAAGTGGCTAATTACGCGGCTGTAGAAGGCGTCATGGAGATGGGTGCATGCTACATGTATATGGGGCATGGACGCCCTCCTAGCATTGCCCCAAATCCAACAATTGCCTGCTGAGTGTATGCATTCTTCTGCAACAACGCCCACACTGTCAAGGCAGCGCATTCGATGAGCATTTTATTTGCCTGCTGAGTGTGTGCAATTTCACACCGCACAAGAATGAGTGTGCAGTGTTGCCCATAGGAAAGAGTGCTGCGTTTGTGCTGTCGAACAAATCAGTTCAACGAAGCAAATGCAATACGATGAGAGCTGCTGTTTTAGTCTACCAAAGAGCGAAAATGAAAACGCCTTAATCGGACAGGCACTAGAAATTGGTATCCGGTGAAAAGGAAAGCATTACAACACGAATAGACTCTCTGATTTCATTGGTATTGTCATCGCTAACCAAGGCGCTGAGGCTGTTTTGAATTCAGTACACGGTAACATTGCTGTTGCAGGCGACGTCAATTATCGCAAGGTCCGTCTGGCCGCTGTCAAGTTGCCGAGCAGTAATCTTTCTTGCATCCGTGATGTAGCCATCCAGATCTTCACCGCTTGGTAGTTTACCTGAACCGAACAGAACAGTTTATCACAAACTAAGAAACGACAATTTTGAGAGAAAAAGCTTGTTTTCAAATGGTTTAGAGCCTTGAGAGAAAGAGAGAGAGAGAGAGAGTCAGAAAGGGTATGCAACCAGAGTGCACAATTTTGCCCAAAAAAAAATGCAAAAATGATAGTGTATAGTGGAGTATCTCAATCCAGTCGTACAGACGAGGAAATCTCTAAGACATTATTTGTATCCTGTCGAAACCACTTGTTTGGTTACGTAATCTGCTCAAATTTACATAATATGTTACATAATTAGAGTTTATTATTTTTCAAACTTTTGCATTTGCCTAGGTATGCATCTGCAGGGCAGCATATGGCCTAGTGGTAGAGAATCGGCCTCTAGACAGGAAGGCGCCGTAGAGATGGGAATGCTATACGGGCCATCGACGGCCTCTTAGCGTCGCCCCTAATTCATCACCAACAACCACACCAACAACATGCATCTGCTTATACCCTCAAAACTCACACTTGCAATTGTTTGTTGCCTCATTTCCGTTCCGGGAAATGCATTTCGTTTTCAGCCAAGCGCCTATCGAAAATTGAGTCACGATCTTTGATTTGCACGACGTCTCTTTACCTGCCGCCTCCCCCTTGCCATTCCTGGAATCTTGCACTCATGGAAATGCATCATCATGTCATGCACATGTACACCGTGCAGCGTGCGCGCGTTCTGCCACTTGGGTGCCTACATTCCTCCAAAATGTGACATTATCACTCCCCCCCCGCCCCCGCCCGAAGATACAATCGGTAGATCAGGTCCGGATAGAGTCGGACTCGATTAGTATCACCGCACCTCAGTTACGGGTTGCATAACATTACACATCACCGACTGTTTGTCAGCTGGTCCCACTCTCACACGTTGACCCCGATTAAGATTACCTGTACTGTGCGTCTGTAATGGCACAACTCGCTTAATGACACCTCAGCTGATGACACAATTTTACAGGGTCACACACACACAACGTGCGTGGAATGCTTATGTTTGCCGAGTTCGACAACACTACCCACAGAAAAAAAAAACAACGCACCAGCACGTCTTCAGATCCGGGACTTTTTTAGTGTTGAAGCAACCCATAACGCAGAACGAAACGACGAAAACTAAGAACAGCTTCATTCTTTAAAGAAATATTCGATTTAAATTTCAGCTTTAGCGAAAAGAGTGAATCAGTTGCCGACAGAATTAGTATTTCGCAAGCGGCTAACAACGCACAATGAGCCTGCGTATATTCCATCCGCTTTTTAAACTCGTTGCACAACGCAAAAATATCACGTCTGTGTTGCGATGAACTCTGGTGCAAGCACTGAGGGCGCTCTGTGGACAACTAATGGTGAAATTCATGTAGAACACGGACCGCTGATCAAGTATAGTGGGTAGTGAGGCAATTGCACAGTGAAATCGATGGAATAGGTTGCGTTGCTACTATGGCGCGGCAATAGCGTGGATTTGTGGCGCGCGCGGCGCAGTGGATAGGAGAGGGGAGCAACGATCGCAAAATCAAAACCGGTTCAAACCTGCTGATGACACCGCATTGCAGGATGGAGGAGACCCCTTGGGCAAAAGACGTGCGCCACATTGTTGCGGTTTCGCCTGGCTTATCAGTCGCCATTTGTGAACTACAAGCCGTGCGAGGAGGATCGCGTGCGGGTTAGCGCCGCACAGGAGTGGTATTGCTGAGACCTGCACTGCCGTCGCCTTTTTCCACTATTCGGGCGGCTTAGGCGTCGGTTCGGCCGAAATCCGTGCCAGCTGGACGGGCCACCTTTCCTCGCGGAAAAAGAACGCCGATACTGCTACGGTGTCATGATGCATCGTCGTTAGCTCCTGCTTGCCGTACATCCCTGTACTGCATCGGTGTTTGCGTCAAGGAAAACAACCTTGACTTCTTAATTGATTTGGAATTAATTAGTCAAACGGGCTGGCGGGGCAGTTTTGGAAATTGTGATTAGGATACACCTCGGCGTACTTACTCTTGCCATTCTCAGATGAGCTAATGCCTGCGCCCTTCTCTTTTTCTCCACCTTCTCCCATACAACTCCTTCTAGCGCAGTTCACGGTGGCGTATCAAGTTCCTGTCGTGTCGCGCGAAGCTGACAGCAACACTCCACGCTACATAATCCATTGGATTTTCACATAAATTTGTGTGTTAGCAGCAGGTCTTGAGAATCTTGCCGGTCTTCGCACGAACCGTTCAAAATTCCGCTCCTCGCTCGCAGAGCTGTTGCCTGGGAATGCAGTGGAAAGTGGCACCGATAACAGCGTCAGCCTTCGGTCAGTCAGAGCGTGAACTTTCGGTAGAAAAGTTGTTGTAAGTAAGGGAAACATCCATGCAGTCCAGAACACTGCGTGCGAGTTTTGGCGCTCTGTGCCTCAGCTTATTTGGTACGTACGTACACGTCCGCATACCGCTCACCCTCTAATTGCTAACGCCCCAAGTTACGGACCGAACGATAGATAAGGCTCCCAAGAGAGTAGTCTGCGGTGCATGGTGAGCTACATAGTATGTAAAATCGAATAAAAGATAATGTGCGTTCTTGGCTGGTACTGTATCTATCTTCACTCACCACGAGAAATGTCGAGCTGTCTGTGTCCGAATGTTATTGGCCGTCTATCATGACAATATTGACGTCTGTCCACGTAGGTACGGTATCAGTGTACCGTAGTTGGACTACCCTGTGGGAAACATTTGGTGTGATTCAGTCGTTGGCGAAGCATCCGTCACACCGCAATATCACTGCCCAGAGGGTGTCGCCCATTGGACGTTGAGTGGCACGAAATGCTTTCGACTCGCCGCTTTTGGGTGGTCCAACAATTTTACATGGTAAGCTACAGAAAGCCAAAATGTCGTCTAAGTTAGTTTGAAGTGAGAGCTTCGTGCAAAGGTACAACGCGACTAAAGACTGCCGGCTGACGGGCGGTGGTCTCGCGGTGATACAGAGCGCCGAGGAGAATGGCGCACTGGGAGGTACGTGCGTGCGTGCGTGCTTGGCGTGCGTGCGTGCGTGCGTGCTTGGCGTGCGTGCGTGCGTGCGTGCGTGCGTGCGCTCAATGGATGAACGGAATCCACTACTCCAGGCTATCTGGCGAGCTCGCTGCCTCGGCAGCTGCGGCGCGCCGCCTGGATCGGCATGCGCGTGCGCCGGCCGCAGTGGGGCCGCAACAGGGGCTCGGTCACGATGCAGTGGAAGGGAGGGCGGGTTGTGGTCGTTAACGGTCGCCGCACCTACGCGCCCATCGAGTGGGACTCGCCCAACTGGCACAACGGACGTGAGCGCGCAAAGCACAGCACGCACGTGTGCACGCACGCACGCACGCGCACGGAAGGACGGACGGACGGACGGACGGACGGACGGACGGACGGACGGACGGACGGACGGACGGACGGACGGACGGACGGACGGACGGACGGACGGACGGACGGACGGACGGACGGACGGACGGACGGACGGACGGACGGACGGATGGACGGACGGACGGACGGACGGACGGACGGATGGACGGACGGACGGACGGACGGACGGACACAGGCGGCCCGGGCAGGCGGGCAGGCGGACGCAGGCATGGGCGTTGCAGAGAGGCCGACGACGCGTTCTGGCGGCCACCACAGCTGCGTGTTCGTCGAGCTGGACGACGCCGTCGGCGCGGACGTCAACGAGCGGCTCGTCTGGAAGGAGGCCGACTGCGACTCCTTCATCGAGTTCGGCGTCTGCCAGCGCGACGCCACGCGGTGCGGACAGCCTCCGGCATAAGTGACGCTGACGACCTTCCCCGTTGAAATAATGGATCCGTCATGGCAGTCGACGTCAATGTCCGCGCCACGACTTCGAGCGATAAACCGGAAAGTTGATTAGCCGACGTTGCCCTATAGTGGCTCTACCACACCGGAATCCGATTGACACGGAGGTTGACGCACAGGTGAACAGAGCGTGAGTGCTAAAGCAGATCGATTATTTCACAAGTGGATCAACTAGTTGACCGAACATCAACATGAACAACAGCGGTTCGGGATGCCGCATGAATGCTACCAATTCAGAGATGCGCAAGCACAACGAATCGACTCATTTGAGCCAACTGTGCAACTTTTTTTTTTCGTTCGAATCGTTCCTTCTCCTATAGTCGAAACACCACTGTAGAACTTGGTTTTTTAAACTCGTGTAGTGAGTGTAGACATGGGCCAATCCCAGGTGATCCTCTAGCCTTTTCTCCACACAACACTCGCTCGGATTGGAGCGTCACTAACGACATACTATAGGGCCACTTAGCCATATCTGCAACCGGGATAAGGGTTCACAGACATATAAAAACCAGATTGCCAGAAGCAGAACCATATTGGGGGGGGGCCTATACCATAAACTGGTTGGTTTTACACGAAAAAGTATACAACTATCGCCATTAGCAAGAGGGGTTTCAGCGCCTTTTTCCGGCAAGTCATCACCTTGGAAATGAAGAAGAAATTACTTACAGCTCTTCAGAAATTGAAATTACATATGATTACGGCAACTCTTCTAACTCTGGCATCAGGAGAATCCCCCTTTAGAACCCACACTTCCAATGATGCCCCAGAGAAAGAAGAGGTCGAAAGAAGTGCATCGGGCCACTATTGGAGGGTATACGGTATATGGGTGCAGGTCTATGAAGGTCCAAATCCAATGATCCCGTCTGCAGGCATGGCTGCACCCGCAACCCTAAGCGCCGCCCAACAACCACAGATTCCATCATCAAGTATTCTCTCCGTCACTGTCAGACTGTCTCCTTCTTTGCTTGTTGTTGTTGTTGTTGTTTCTGTTGCGTTTGTTGACCCGTCGACTTGTCGTGGTTGTTCTCGCTCTTCTGTTCTCCATCCATTACATTTTCGCGCGCGCCCCTTTCGATGTCAAAGAGGGCGAAACGGAGACGGCTGACGCTGCCGTCCGCGTCCTCCGTCGAAACTTTCTCGCCTGAATTTGCATAAAACAAATTTGCATAATCGTTACGGAAACTAAGGGTAGAAGGAGTCAAAGACAGATTGGGTAGTCATTGTTAAATAACACTGTTTAGAGCCTTTTTATACCCATTTTGACCAAAAAGTACCAGTATAAGTTAAAAAATGGCTGACTACCCTAACTTTTTGCTCCCGGGACCCCCCCCCACAATTCGGCAATTTAGCCCCCCCCCCCCCCCACCCCACTCTGCCAGACCCGGTTACAGGTATGTGCGGACCATATGTTTGTTGGTGAGCGCGTGCGTGCATGTACCATAGCTGGGGGAGATGGGCACGTCCACAGTTACACGTGTACGCGCCCGCTGTATCTACGGCGGCACTGCTCGCCTATGCATTCCTTTGCCATCCTTCCATTCCGCATCTCTTTGTTCGCATCCATTTTTCAACGCGTTCAACTTCGATATCTCAGCACTCGGTACGCACATCATCATCCGTTTACCGTAAATCCTCCAATAGTGCCCCTGGGGCATTCTTATGCGTTTTTTATCTGATTAACAGTTCAAAGCAGATGTCATTCATACTGGGTGTCTTTAAACTGTGTACACACCACTTATACCCACCTAACTACTGACTGCTTGATTTTGTCCCTGCATAACGCGAGTCGTATGGTATTTCTTGCACTCGGGTCACCATTGGAGAGGGGGCCCTATTGAAGGACTTACGGTACACCAATCTATGCTGTGACTAGTCGTTTCAGTTTCGCCCAAAGGCCTTCTTGGCTTTGCGGCGATTCGGACGAGCTAACGGTGGCATCGTCGCTCGATTTTGTCGTGTCGGATGAGCCGGCGGCCGCGCTTTCCGACCTTGTACCTATATGAGGAGAGAGAATATTTATTTAATGGCAAAAAAGTATTGAGAAAAAACAAACAACGAGCGACAGAAACAGGTCGGAAAGCGCGCAGCCGCCGGTCGCTGGTAAACGATACAGTGCAACTATATGAGCAATACGCTTCTTCGCACAACTGATTCCTACTTTCGACGCAAAATAAAAAAAAAACAAATGTTTCCAAATTCTTCCCATGTCAATGTTCCCGCGTTTTTTGCTTTCAAGCGTACGCGCACGCATTGCGCGGCCGCCTTCCGAGTATGGTTGCGTCACCGCCTAGTCATTCCGTCAACATTTCAAAATTAAAAAAAATTATAATAAAATTTCACCGACCGGAGGTGGTGTCGGCGACACCTCTGACGGAGCCCTTGACGTCCCTTTCAGTCTCGGCGTAGGCTTGCAGCAGCGTCTTTTGCGACTTCGTCAGGGACCTGCAACTCCGGCAGTTGTGCCTCGCACGAGGCACGGACGGACGGACAAACAGACTGAAGGACAGACTACCGTAAATCCTCCAATAGTGCCCCCGGGGCACTATTTTTTCAACCTCTCCTTACCCGGGGGGCACTATTGGAGGGGGGCACTATTGGAGGGGGGCTTCTATTATTTCAACCTAAAAATTTTGAATGGTAATGCTAGTTTCGCTGTCAAAATTGCCGATTTCTCGATGATTTTGATCACTTTTGCCACATTTAATGGTTGATTTACCGCTAATAGTTGCTAAAACGTACTATTATTGGTTAGTAGTAGTGTGTATACACGATATAAATGTACCTACCACTATATTTTTGCCCATAAAAGGCACATGGCACAACATACCCCGTCCCCCCGGGGGCACTATTGGAGGGGGGGGCTATATTATTTCAACCTTGCCGTACCCGGGGGCACTATTGGAGGGGGGGGGGCACTATTGGAGGCGGGGGCTGTATTGGAGGATTTACGGTAAGTCTAAGCCAACAACACGCAACACAGCCAACAAGACTGCTGGGCGGAACAGCAACACAGCCCGCACGCACACTGGCGGATCCGGGATTTTCTGACAGAGGGGGGAAACTACACTACGGTGAAATAGACACAATGACGGTATTTTTAGCACCCTTACGAATCAAACGCGAGTTGGAAGAGAGCCACAGCGCCGCAGGCGAAAATTTTGCCCTTTTGAGTGCCTTAATTGAAGGAAAACGTAAAAATTTGCCCATTTCCTCCTGTGCTCGGAATCCTTTTTTGCTTTTCCCCCTGATCTCTCCCCCTCCTCCCCCCCCAAATCTGAGCTGACAGGAGGGGGGAGACTCCCCCTCACCCCCCCCCCGTCTGGATCCGCTAGTGCGCACGCACCATGCCCATACCTGTAACCGGGTCTGGCAGAGTGGGGGGGGGGCGGCTAAATGGCCAAATTCTAAGGGGGGGGGGGGTCGCCAGAACAACAAGTGTGAGGGGGGGGGGGGGTAGCCGACCACTTTTTTCTATTGGTACTTTTTGGTCACAGATGGGTGTCAATAGGCTCTAAATAGTGTTATTTAGCTGTTTATGGTCATATAATACTGAAAAAGCACTGAAAAACACCAACATTTACTCACTTTTACCATTTTCGACATGGCGAAAATCCTTTGGGAAAATTCTGGGGGGGGGGAGTTGGGTGAGTGTTGGAAAAATAGAGGCCCCAAAGCCCCCCCCCCCCCGTTACAGGTATGACAATACGTTGGGATGGGATGGGGGTTACTACCACCACACCCGCCCCACTATTTTTCCAACACCTACCCAACTCCTGCCCGCCAGAATTTCCCCCAAACGATTTTCACCGTGTCTACCCGACAAAAAGTGAGTGCGCGTTGGCGTTTTTCAGTGCTTTTCGGTGTTATATGAGCATTAAAAGCAGCTAAATAACACTGTTCAGACCCTATTTTGACCAAAACCTACGAGTATACATGGTCAGCTCCCCCCCACACTCATCCAGACCCTGTTGCACGCACGCACGCACGCACGCACACACACACGCACACACACAGGACGTATGCCCTATTGCCCTGAGACTGTGTTCGACAACGGACTTGGGGGTCTTGATCTTGATGTTGACGTAGTGGTCTCCATGACCGGCGCTCTGCATCTTCTTCAGGCCCTTCTGCCTGAGCCGCAGACGCGTGTGCGACGAGGTGCCCGGCTCGATCTGCGCGCCAATTAGGGAAATATATGGACGATTATTAGGAGAAAAATGAGTTAATTAATTAACTCTGCGATTGCTAGGACACTGGTTGCAAGCGTGCGTTGTCGTTGGATTAGGAGCACCGTCAGGAGGCCGTCAATGGCCCATATAGCACACCCATCTCCATGACGCCTTCCCCCGTATAGAGCCGCATAATTAGCCAGAGACATTGGGAAGAACGCCATCTGTCATCTAGGGCAGCGACGGCACGAGAAAATCCATCGAAAAAGAAGTCCTCGATCTATGGATCGAGGACTTCGAACCCAGAACTAAGAACCGAACACTAAGAATCGAACCCAGACACCGTGCCGGTGCCAGACAAGGCCGATTCTCTGCCACTAGGCCACTCGTTGCCCCAGTGCGATTTATGCCCCCCCCCCCATCCCCAACCTGCAGGAAGAGTTCTTCGTAGACGCCGCGAATTTTGGCGGTGCCTCCGAGCGCCGCCTGCGCGATCGAAATCTCAACGTCCGACTCCACGTCGGAGCCGTCGCGTTTGAATTCGTGCGACTTCGCCACCTACACAACGAAACGGTCCTCGCAAAGCACAGTCATATCAGTCTGTTCGCTTGTCTGTCTGTCTGTCTGTCTGTCTGTCCATGCCCACGACCGTCTGGGGGTTTAGGACTGTTTGGCGCGGACTTTTTGGCGCGTAACTTTTTGGCGCGGACCTTTTGGCGCGGACTATTTCGCGCATGGGACTTTTTGGCGCATGGGACTATTTGGCGCATGGGACTATTTGGCGCATGAGGATTTTAAGTTCAATGACTCCTATGATAAAGAGCGGCTATGCGGCAGATCACCTCGGCGATTGTCATGTGGTGTAGATGGGACGAGTAGACGCCGACACATTCGCAGACGCGGCTGCGGCTGGCTCTTTGATGCGGTTGTGGCTCAGCACAGCTCTGGTGTTGGCAGCGTTAGCCCGCAGCCGCGCCTCGTCCTCGGCTGAGGTGCCCACAAACGGTAGCCCATCAGAGCTCAGCGCGGCAGCGGCAGCGCCCACAGAGACAGTGTGCACGGCCACATCCTACACCATGGAGTTAGCGGCCAAGGCGACCTCGATCTTGCTCGGGTCTGCCGATTCCATCCATTGACCACTTTTGACAGCTACTGTTTACATGCACAGACTCAGAGTTATTGAACCTGAATATGATGCGCCAAATATGTAATCCTCATGCGCCAAATAGTCCCATGCGCCAAAAAGTCCCATGCGCCAAATAGTCCGCGCCAAAAAGTCCGCGCCAAAAAGTTACGCGCCAAAAAGTCCGCGCCAAATTGTCCTGATCCCCAACTAGGAAAGCAAAATAACAACAACAGAGCGGGAGAAATTGCTGCTGCGTGCACAACCTCATGGATCATCCCGCAATGCATTCTGAAGATGGAGGAACGCAATGCATTCTGAAGATGGAGGAAGCCTTGAAACGGCATTCTATGGAAAATTTTAGAGATTTGACCATTGCACCGCTACTATTCTTGGGCCAGCGAACTGTCTGCACCTTTCAGGGCATTGTCGATCGATCGACCATTCTACTATAGTCTGTCCAAAAAAGATCCGGACTGGGGGTTTTTTGGCCATAGCTCCTTGGATTTGTGGAAACGGCCGGTTGCAGCAGGTCGATCGATTCCTTGGCTCAAGCTACATTCCAAACTAGAAAAATTTTGAAAATTGGAAAATGCGCATCCGAGTTATAATCATCGGGTGTAGTTTTTGCACTTTTTACTGGAGAGACGGATTTGCGTGAAAATTGCAGGACTGGTAGAGGACAGATGCCCCATGTCGCCAACCAAAAATCATTTCGATCCGGTGGCGCGCTATCAAGATACAGTTGCTCAAAGATGGCAAAAATCGAAAAAAATCGCAAAAACAGAAATTTGCAGTTCACCCCCACCTTTTTTCTCCAAATCCCCTCAAATTTGGCGTGTATGCCCTTCCGAGGGACCCGCACCCGCATGCCAAGCTAAGCATTTTTGAAGCTATATTGGTGCGAGTTACGGACACACAAACATTAAAGCGGGTTTTTGACATGCTTGGCTTATTTCAAGCCAGAACATCGTCGATTTGCACACCGATCGATTCATCGATTCATCGATTCATTCATTCACAAATCGATTCACCGACCGAGCAAAACGTTTCTGGCGCTATCTTGGTGCAGTTTCTGGAACAGTGAACTGTCCCACATATGCCCTGCTACTTTCTGTATCTTTTTTTGCTTTCGCATTTTGCTTGGCATGCGGGTGCGGGTCCCCATGGAGGGTATACATGCCAATTTTGAAGGGATTCGGAGGAAAAAAATTGGGAGTGCACTGTGAATTTCCGATTTTGCCAAATTTCACAATTTTCAATGAGCTGTATCTCAACGAGGCATTGGCCGACCAGCACGATGTTTGGAGAGTGATACTGTCAGGGGGTCTGCTACCCACCCTACAATTTTCATGCAAATCCGTCCATCCAGTAAGAAGTCGAAAATCTTTACCTGATTATAACTGGAATGCGCCTTTTCCTATTTTCGAAACATTTAGCGTTTGGAATGGGGCTCTGCGATACGAATCGATCGGTGTACAATCGACGATGTTCTGGCCCGAAATAAGCCAAGCATGTCAAAAACCCGCTTCAATGTTTGTGTGTCCATAACTCGCACCAATATAGCTTCAAAAATGCTTAGCTTGGCATGTGGGTGCGGGTCCCTCGGAAGGGTATACACGCCAAATTTGAGGGGATTTAGAGAAAAAAAGGTGGGAGCGAACCGCAAATTTCTGTTTTTGCGGTTTTTGGCGATTTTTTTCGATTTTTGCCATCTTTGAGCAACTGTATCTTGACAGCGCGCCACCGGATCGAAATGATTTTTTGGATGGCGACATGGGGCATCTGTCCTCTACCAGTCCTGCAATTTTCACGCAAATCCGTCTCTCCAGTAAAAAGTGCAAAAACGACACCCGATTATAACTCGGATGCGCATTTTCCTATTTTCACAATTTTTCTAGTTTGGAATGTAGCTTGAGCCAAGGAATCGATCGACCTGCTGCGACCGACCATTTCCACAAATCCGAGGAGCTATGGCCAAAAAACCCCCAGTCCGGATATTTTTTGGACAGACTATAGTTCGTCCGTCCGTCTGTCTGTTTGTCCGTGCGTGCGTGTCACCTTGAAGGTGACGAAGATCTCCTGCTGTCCCACCGCCACCTTCACGGTCTGTCCATGCTCGACGCCGGGGGGCACGGGAATGGTGACGTTGCGGTGCTGGACGATCCTGCCCACGCCCTCGCAGCGCAGACACGGGTGCGAGTTGAATAGGCCGCCGCCCCGGCAACGTCTGCAGGCAAGGAGATTGTCAATTTGTCATTGTTGATGTTGTTGTTGGACTAGGGGCAACGCTAGGGGGGGCAGTCTATGGCCAGCATAGCATGCCTTCCCGTCTAGCACATAAGGACGCATCCCAAGCCACCCCCCCCACCCCCTCAATTCGAAACGAATTATCCAATAGTAGCCCCCGGTAACTCTTGTTTCAACTAAGCGTCTAGGGCACTGTTGGAGGGAAGGGGGGGGCAAGCTTCGGTGAAATTTTTTTATTTTTTTATTATTTTGTGAGAATGGACCCAAACGCACAAACCTGCAGGTCTGTCGCATGACGAATGGTCCCTGCTGGAACGTCTCCATGCCGGAGCCATTGCAGAAGGGGCACTTGACCAGGCTGTGTCCAGGCCGCACCTTAAAAACGTTTTTTTTTTGTCATTTTGCACCACACCACCACCACAAACAGTAAGCAAAAACTTTCGTTTCACCTTGCTGCCCTTGCAGTGCGTGCAGTTGTCCAGTACTTGGAACGAGGTCTGCTTGCTCGCGCCCTTGGCAGCCTCTTCGAAGGTCAAACTCAGCGTCTCCTGAAATACACGGGGCGATGATGTATGTGTAGCTTTCGATGGATTTTCCTGTGCCGTCGCTGCCCTAGACTACAGATGGCGTTCTTCCGAATGTCTTGGGCTAATTATGCGGCTCTAGGCGGGAAGGCGTCATGGAGATGGCTATGCTATATGGGCCCAGCATACCTGTAACTGGGGGGGGGGGGTATAGAGCCATCCCGGGTAAAATGTCCGGGATCGGAAATTTTTGAAAGAGGGATTGTCGAAGTGGAAGGTTTCGCACCATCGTAAATCGGTGCTTTTTGGTCCAAAATGTGCCAAAACAACGCCTAAATAGCACTTCTTAAGCGTTTTTGGGTCACACTACAATGAAAAAGGATACAAAAACACGCATATTCACCCAATTTTTCAATAATGAGAGAGGGTTTCCCGCAACTTATCCGGGATGGTGATGGCCAGTGGGGGGTTCCTCCCGCAAAAAAGCGGAACGGCTATAGCCCCCCCCCCCTGAGCCCACGTATGATTGACGGCCTCCTAGGATGTCCCAAACCCAACAACGATATAGCAGAGCTGACGTGATGCGAGGGTCCATAGTCGGCACCACCGTATTCCGTGCCAGCGCCCTGTCCCTGCTGTCCGAATACGTCCTCGAATTTCATGCCTTTGACGCGCGAAAAGTCGCCAAAAATCGTGCGGAACAATTCTTCGGCGTCCACGTGGTGCTCGAAACCGTGTCCTTGGAAGCCGGCGCCGCCTCTAAAAAATGAGAAAAAAATTAAAACTAAAAAGTGAAAATTCGAAAAAGAGGGAACTCGGCCCTTGGGAAACGGCTAAAATGAGGGAATTCGGAAACGTGCGCGAATGAAAAAAAAAACTTGAGATAAATGCGAAAATATGGAAATTGAGAAAAAATTCGAGAAGTTTGTGTGTAAAAAAATTCTCGAGCATCAAAGAAAGGGATTACCATCATATTCATAAAAAAGAAAACCAGATAAAGTAAAAACAATAGAAATAAACAATCAAATAAACCTATACGCCTGCTGCTGTGGGTGACCGAAACCGCTTTGGTCAGCCGTGCCAAACTGGTCATACTGACTACGTTTAGAGTCGTCACTCAAAACCTAAAATAAAAATACGTTAATGATTTCTTTCAAATTTATTTAAATCAATTTCTTTAAATTTTAAGTAAAAATACCTCGTACGCCTCGGACACCTCCTGAAAAGTGGCCGCAGCGTTCTTGTCGTCTTTGTTCACATCTGGATGGTACTTTTTCGCCAACTAAATTTGAATATCGCTTTTGAATTTATTAAATTTGTATTTTAGCAATTTTCCTTAGAGCGTGACAAACCATATAATACGCCTTCTTGATATCTTTCTGCGAGGCGTTTTTCGGCACGCCCAATACATCGTAATAATTTCTGGCGGCGAAAGCAGACGGACTCAAATGCAACTGTCGTGCCAACGAAAAATTTAGAATATTCGAAGGGGTCACCGCAATTTCTCGGGTTTTAGACAAAGTTCTAACATTTTGGCTAGAAATTCCGCAAAAGTTTGCGACTAGAACGAGTCTGCGCGTTCTGAGGTTGTTGTGGACCGCCAAACTGTGGGCGGGTCGCAGAAACTTCGACATTTTTTCCGAAATTTTTATATTATTTTTTTTTTGGATACTAAAATTTTCAATAGTACGCAACTCATGCAACCTATGCAACCGATGCGTTTCGATGACTGATCCACTAATCCCACGTTCACTTGGAGATATTGATCAAAGTATTGTTCGGTGGCCGTTAGTGACGTGCGGAATTTAACAATGGCCAGTCGGTGACCCTGAATCAGCAGTGACACGTGCTACGAATTATGACACACACACACACACACACACACACACACACACACACACACACACACACACACACACACACACACACACACACACACACACACACACACACACACACACACACACACACACACACACACACACATCATGGCAAAAAAAACTGGGTCGCTGTTGCTGTCGTTGTTGTTGGGGTGGGGCAACGCTTGGAGGCCGTCCCGTCAATGCCCATATAGCATACCCATCGCCATGGCGCCTTCCCGTCTAGAGCCGCATAATTAGCCAACAACGGCCAACAACGTTCGGAAGGACGCCAGCTGTAATCTAGGGCAGCGAGATCGTCGTTGGACCAATGTGCAGACCAGGCGCGTAGCTGAGTGAGGGTCAGACTCGCTGACCTCATCTCATCAGACAGGCCACTGCGGTTGGGGACTAGGCCGGAAATGACCAGCAGCGCTCTTGCGCTTCTCATCCTTCTGCTTTGGTGCTGCTCGACGGCTTCAACGGAGGGTGGGACCTCGAGGCCGACAACTGACAGCGAGGGTGGTTGAGAGAGGATAGCTCAATGGTAAGGCGTCGTGCTCGGCGCGCTCGTGGTCGGGGGTTCAGCTCCCTTCCACCGCGGTCACTCAGTTACTAATCCCCTTGGGCAAAACGACGAACGCCATCATCGACCAAAAGGGCCGGGCGGCTTTCAGTGCCTCGGCACAAAATCCGTGCCAGAGAGGTGGGCGGTCCACCTTGCCTCGCGGGAGAAGAACGTCGTGTGTGATACGATACAGTGATATTCGCCCTTGGCCCTTTCCCGGCGTCTGACATTGCCTACTACGCCTCCCGCCGCGGCTTGTTCGGATTGCGTCAAACCAACATAGTTTGAAGAGAGAAAAAAACAGTTTGAAGTTTGAACGCCCCCTCTCGACACCTTTTAACGAGCTCTCGCATAGGTTGCCTCTCGAGCCAGGCGCTGGCCAGTGGCCACCCACCGCTTTCTCGGCCGCCTCGCAAGCAGCGGTCACACACACTGGCGGATCCAGGATTTTCTGACAGGGGGGGGGGGGCAAGCTCAAAATTTTTTTTCGGCTTTAATTTCAATTGGAGAGCTATATTTCGCGCGTTTGGCGCCGGAGCCCACTTTTCGCATGATTTTCAACACTTACAACAGGCAGTGGCGCTACAAAACACACATTTTGCATTTTTGCGGTTCTTTAGGTTGTTTTTAGTAGAATACGTGAGACATTTTGTTCAAATTGGCGAAATCGCGCCGCAGGCGAAAATTTTCAATGTTAACTGCCTCATTCCTTAGAATTTCAAGGAATTTAGCATGAGTTGTGGCCAAAAAGTATGCACAAAAGCGCGCGCCGCAGGCGAAAATTTTGGTTTTCCAACCTACATCTGAGCATTATTTTATTGGGCGAAACAGTCACATTAGGTCAGCTTGCATCCCTTGCCCCCTTTACGTGTCTACTTTGGAACTGAAGCGAGCGAGTGAGCTGAACCAAAATATAGAGTCAAAACCTTAGTCCAAACGCAGTCGTCCATACACTACAGCGCCGCAGGCAAACATTTTCCAGTTATAAGTGTGTAAATCTATGGGAAATTGGCCAATATTAGTCCGATTCGTCCCTCTTCCCTCTCGTCTGGGCCCCTTCTGCCCCCTTTGCCTGCCCCCGCGACGTTCTCTGCCCCCAACGCCTGCCCTCAGCCCCTTCTCTGCCCCCAACGCCTGCCCTCAGCCCCTTCTCTGCCCGCAGCGCCTGCCCCCGCTGCCCCCCTTTCCCGACCACGACAGGTGGGGGCACGCCCCCCCGCCCCCCCCCTTTGGATCCGCTAGTGGTCACACACAGAGGCCTTGGCGTGCGAGTGGTGATTCACCGGTTGCCGAAACTATTTTTAAAATTGAGCAAAACTGCTCTATTCCTCTCTGACGCTGCGCCAAAGAATCGGTGGAATTGCTTTCGCCAACTGGACGTGGGATCAGTGGATGACGCGACGTCAAGGCTTTCGTTGCATAGGTTGCATAGGTTGCATAGCTAAGATTGCGTAGTTTGAAAATGTTGCAGAAAATTCAACTTTGAAAAGAAGATGTCAGTGTGGCGTCGCGCTGGCGCCGCCTGCGTTCGTCTGGGCGGCAAGTCCCCTTTGCTCTCTCGAGTCAGCATCCGCTGCTGTGCGGCCACTCCACGTATGATTGTTTCTCTTTTAGCAAAGTAATAATTGAGAATAATAAAAGTAATAAAAACGCAAAAAAAAACAGAGGAACGAGCGAGCCGTCGTTGGCGCGTGAGTCGCAGCCGCGTGCTGAAGGTCTGGCACGATGTCGCATTGCCACAAGCGGAACTGGAATACCTCCTGGGACAATTTGGAAAATTCGAGTCGGTGCAGCCGCATGACTGGCGCGAAAGGGGAAAGGTAAAAGAGAGCTAATATAGAGAGAAAAAAATAATTCAAAGTAATCGCTTCGTTCTAGGATAGCGCTGATGCCCGCTGTGTGACGTACGCAAGCATAAGCGATGCGACCCAGGTGAAATTTTGATGATTTACGTGAAGTAGACAACATTAGCAATGGAAAACTCGAACGTTAATTATGGAACGGTAATTAATGTTCGAGTTTTCCATTCCGATTTCGGGGGGGGGGGTCCGAAACGCACTAAATAGGGTTTGAGATCGTTTGTCTGTACGACGATAGTGGCGTGAGTGGGGTCAGGGGGTTTACCCTACTGGCCATAGTCGGCCCTGCCATTTTTTGCGGTGCAACCCCCCCCCCCCCCCTGTCCATGGCCATCCCAGGGTAAATTCTGGGAAACCCCCTTCCGTTACTTCGTGTATAAATAAAAATTGAGGTAATGTTGCGTAAAAGCAAAATTTTCCGTTTTGACCCCCCCCCCCATCATTTCTGATCCCGGACATGATTTTGCCCAGGATGGCACAAGAGACCCCCCCCCCCCACTCGGCCCCGTCCTCCATACCTGTAACGTGGGGGCTTCGGGAGCCCACTATTTTTCCAACACCCCCAGACCCCCCCCCCTGTAGTGTATGCGATACATACCGAACGCGACACACCACCTGTGTATTTGCACTGTTGTGCTTACATGAAAAATATAGTGTATTGGAGTAAATTGGCTCAGAGCAATACACAACAACCCCCCCCCCCCCATGCAGAGTTTTCCCAAGGGATTTTCACTCTGTCTAAAACGATGAGAGTGAGTAACTGTTGGTGTTTCAGTGCAAAATAACTTAGCTGATTATAAAACTGCACAATAACACTGTTTAGAGATAAAACTGCACAATAACACTGTTTAGAGCCTATTTATCCTATTCCTAGCCCCCCCGCCCCCCTATAGGTGGGCTCAGGGGGTGCCTAGGGTGGGTTCACCCTCCCCCTGGCGATAGCTGTCCCGCTTTCTTGCTCGAGGGAGCCCCCCCCTGGCCATCGCCATCCCGGATAACTTAATATTATTAAAAAAGAAATGGGTAAAGATGCGTGTTTTTGCTTCTTTTTCAGTGTAGTGTGACCCAAAAATGCCTGAAAAGTGCTACTTAGTTAGAGCTTATTTTGACTCATTTTGGACACAAACAGTACCCATTTCACACAAGTATGCTGTCCCCCCCTAGAGCTGCAAACCGAAGTCGGTATATACCGAAATTTCGGTATATACCGTAGAAAATGGTCGGTTTCGGTATATACCGATACCGAAAATACCGATATTTCTATATTTCGGTATATACCGAAACCGAAAATACCGACGCAAATTTTTCGGTATTCGGTATTTTTGGGATTTTCGGTGTTACAAAACGCGATTCCAGTGGTTCACAGCACGCGATTTGTGCCAAAAATAGGAAGAAACACAGGCCAGAGGTCGCTATTGACGTCAACTTTTGTTTGGGACTTTGCCGCGTCGCGAAAGCAATGCTGAGGCAGTGGAAACGGGTCAGTGGCTGCTCTCCACAAGCAGCAAAGATTTTTGACTACATGCCAGTTGTCGCTCGAAAGGACAGGGCAATCGACATTCGACAATACGCCCTAGTCCCTATAATTCTGTCAACTTATCAGGGTCAGCGTCAGCATCTGACCCCAAAATATTAATCTGTTCGTCGCAAAGTTGGGAAGTACATGTACAGGGTACGTGCATTGTAGCTGAGGCCACTATAAAGCGATCGGCTTTTTTCATCGGTGGGCCTGGCCGCCTGATCTGCAGTGATCGCCACAAAAGTCCCTCAATGCTAGCAAAGCCAAGCAGCTGCTCCAGCCTTCTGCACGGCTTTCCTCAAGTACCCAGAAGGCCTAGAAAGAGATGCTGGCGGAAAGCAAAGAGCAACATGGTAATTTGTCCCATCGCGCACGCTTATATTTAAATACCGAATACCGACAATACCGAAATTATCAGATGCGGTATATACCGTACCGAAAAATACCGACCATTCTCAATTTCGGTATATACCGATACCGAAAATACCGAACATTTGGTCGGTTTGCAGCTCTATCCCCCCCCCACTGGCTTCCGACCCAACGTTCACTTCTGGATAGTGGCTGAGCTCTCGTATCGGTGTCATTAGGCGTATGCGGCGCTGGAGAGTGCTCGACGAGCCGACTCCTCCCTTCCCGCCTTTACGGTCGTAGGCGCTGGCGATACGTTGCGGCAGTTGCCTTCTCGAACGCTCAGCCTGAGCTGGCTGCCGCCTGACACGACCGAGGCCGACGTCAGCCGACGCTGCGCCCAGTTCGGCCCTCTGCGCGCCCTGCTGCCACTTGGCGCAAGAGTTCTCAGGGTAGGGGGAATCCACGGAGACAAAAAGCTGGAATTTTCGGTGTTTTTTCCAGCGTAAAACAGGTAAATAGCGGTATTTATAGCCTATTTTGAACCATTTTTGACCAAAAAGGGCCAATTTAGACCATATTTTGGTACCCCCTTCTGAGACCCCCTCCCCATTCATAATGGCGTGTCCACCGCCCCCCCCCACCCACCCACCACCAGATTGGTCTCCGACCCTTGTTACATGCGTGATCTGGATCATACCTGTAGCTGGGCTGGGGTTTTGGGGGGGGTTTCCCTCCCCCACTTGCTGGTTTTGACCCTACAGTGTATTTTGACTAAAAAGTGCCTATTTTAGGGTTTTTACAGTGTCTTTTTGACTAAAAATCAACCAAAAAGTGCCTATTTTTCCTTCCCAGACCCCCCTTCTCCAGATTTTTTACCCTCCCCCCCCCCAGAAAGCGCCCGAACCCTCCCCCCCAGGTCCAATTCCCGGGTACAGGTATGATCTGGATCACAGTTTTTCGTCTCAGCCATCGCATCCGTTGCTTTTGAACGTTTGTAAGAAAACTACCTTTCGTGCCGAATTGTTTTTTTTCTTTAGCCACACTGCAAGTGGATTGTGGAGTTTGAAAATGTTGAGGACGCCACGAAGGTGATATTTTTGTGAATTCTCGAGTGCTTAGTTGCTTCTTTGGTTGGTTGGACTTGGTTTAATTACAGGCAGTCAGTGGACTGAATGGTCACAGGATGGGAAGTAGTCGAGTAGTTGTTGAAAAGCTGCACAGCTGTGAGGTTCCTTCCAAGCCTTGGGGCAGGCTGGCAGCCCATCCCTCTATTGTTCTGGCACGACTCTCTGCTCAAGATGCAAATTCTCCAGTGTTGCCAATGGAAACCATTCTGGAGTTCTTCGTGCCATTTGGAAGTGTCGACTATGTCTCAGCACTGCAAGATGTAATGGAGAGAGAGATGCGTCCACCCTTTTTCTGCTGTAAACTTGAATTTTATTATTCGACCTTGCGCGTGTACACTATGCATGCCAATCTGTGCAATCTATCGTTCTGCCTGATCATGCAATTGCTTGCACATGTTGTTGTTGTTGTTGTTGGATTAAGGGCAACGCTAGGGGACCCTCAATGGCCCATATAGCATACAAATCTCCATGACGCGTTCTCCTCTAGGGCCACATAATTAGCCAAAGACTCAAGGACGCTATCTGTAATCTGGGGCAGCGACAGCACGAGAAAATCCATTGAGAGGGAAATCCTCGATCTAGTGGATCCATCAAGAATCGAACCCAGGACCGTGCGCGAAAGAGGCTGATTCCCTACCACTAGGACATACGCTGCCCTGCTTGCACATTCAAATACGCACGTCTCTTGAGCATCATGCTGCTGGAAACAGTGGTTCGTGGGTCTATGCGTCTATTTGTTGTTAGCGTCCACACCTGAGTACTTGGGCGTTGAAACTACAACGTCGTCCGCGCCTAAGTGCTCAGCGTGGGCCATCAGAAACCATCGCTACCTGAGTACTCGAGTGTGCACAATGAGTTTGAAGTGCTGCCCGAAAGCTTGTTGCTTGTTCAGGCGAATGGCGACTTTCTTGGCTACTATTGTGTGGTTTACGCAAGTGACGAGTCTGCCAGAGCGGTATGGATATGTCTTTGTTTTCACAATCGCTTCACCTCAACTATTCTTATTGCACACTTTTATAGCATGTGGATGTGTGCGTGCGTGCGTGTGCTGCAAATATACTGCTTGCTGACGTAGCAACTCTTGTAGGCTGTGTCAGCAGCGGTGCCATTAGAAACTGGCGTGTCCACTGTGCAGCTCTGCAGTGACCAGTCTGCGGAGCTCGCATTGGTGACCGGGGCCAATTTCGTTCAACAATTCTACCGTTGGATTCACCGCCCACTCGTCTCCATCAGTTTGCCCAATTCCATTACTTTTGGTGATGCCACTGCTGCCCTCAGCGACGCTGTTGGCCCACTGGATGCTAAAGTGCTTCTGGACAGGGTCAGTGGCGTAGCCAGGGTTCAGCTCAGAACCCAAGGGCTCAGTAATTCTTCCTTCAGCCTGTACCCAAGACAGCTGTCGAAGGTGTGGCAAGCACCTACTCCCAGAGTGGCTTCCAGCTCTTGGCTTCATTGCAAGACCTCAGAGGAAATCTGCCTCTTCTAACAGGAGAAAAGGCTGTGCACCTACGCGTTGGTGATGACGCTGAGACGGTCGCTGTCACGCCCACTGACTGCAGTCATCTGCCCGTGGAGCCGGGAAGGCTGTTGAAAGTGTCGGAGACGAAATTGCGCGTTTCAACCGCTCCTCCACCGGCCACTGAACACAACTCTGTCAGTGCCAGTGAGTGGGGAGAGTCGTTTTTGGCAGCCGTCAAGAGCAACGTTGCCGACATGTCACCGGCGAAATTCCAACAGTTGACTGTGAGTGACGGCTTTTGTGCAAATTGCCTCTGAGTTGGGCTCTCGGTAGAGCGATGATGATGGTTTCAGCCGAGCAGTTGTGACATTCACTTTGAGGATGCTGAGACGGCGCAAGAGGTGGGAGGCATGCCTGTCTGTGGCTGATCCAGAACTTATTTGGGGGGATGGCGGATTCTGCAGACCTGGGATCCTGGGCAATTTCAGTGGGGGTTTCGGCACCAAGTCGGTCTATTTTTGGCAAGCAAATGATACATAAGAACGCAAGTTTCTTCTTTTGCTGCCTTCGCCCCTTTTCTACAGGGTTGTGATTTTGGGAGTTGGATTGGAATGTGTTCATTGCCCTCTCTCCTCCTGGATCCGCCACTGGCACCTGCACGCAACACGAATGTCAACTTACCGTAAACGAAAGATGTGTTGTGTGAATAACAGGCATACGACAAGCTCTCCCACTGGATGTGGGACGGCCGGCCTGTCTATGCCGACTTTATTTGGGCTTCGCCACGAACAAGTGGAATCCAGGTACAATTTTGGCATTCCCAATTTCCCACTACCCGTACCCACAACCCTGTACCGAAACCCATCCAAGTTGTGCAAGTCGTATGTTGTTCCATCAAGGTTTGTTAGCAGCAGCAAAGCAAAGCAGATTTGTTTGCAGCAAAAGGGTTCATTTGAATATTTGTTGGAAGGTTTCCGAATTGTTTGTATCGGTCAGCATGTACAGCAGTGGGCATTAATAGATGTAATGATGAATGATAATGATGCGATAAATGTAATTGTATAACGATTGTTGTGGGCCCAGCAAGGCACGTCAGACAACGTCCATTGGGCAGCGATGGCCAGTAGTAGAAAATCGGCCTCTTTCGCGTTGGGTTCTGCATTCGATTCTTGATGGATCCACTAACGAGGATTTTCCTGTCAGTGGATCTTCTCGTGCTGTCGCCACCCTAGATTGCAGATGGCGTTCTTGCGAAGGTCTTTGGCCGCTCTCGTGGCTCTAGACTGGAAGTCGTCACGGAGATAGATGGGTACACGCTATCTGGGCCATTGACGGCCTCCTAGCATTGCTCTTAGTCAAACAACAACAACAACAACAGCATTACAGCGTCCATTGCAGAATCCGACTCAGACACGCAAAGTGCACGTGAGACGGCTGAATCCGTTGACGACACGTCGTGACGTGGTCACCTATTTCGGTCGTTTTGGCGAGCTACTGTCCTGCAAGCTCGTAAGTGTCGCGATAGAAGCACGCAGCTTTGTATGTGGTACATTTGCATGTTGTAGTGGAGAGCGGCTTTCTGACTGTGTAGTGTCAGGTAAACCGCCAACCGTATGTGCAGCTAGGTGGACGTACGTACCTACGGCTTGTATTTTATTTGGTGTTGCGTTGTATTGTACGTTTTGGTGTTTTTTTGTACACTTTCCTTTGATTTAGAGCGCGCAGCGTAGCCGTTCCTCTAGCAGCGCGCGTTTGGAGTACGCATCTTGGCAGGAGGCGGAAAAGGTTTTGCATTTTGGATTTGTATGCTTTTGCTTTTTTAGATGGTAAACTTGTTTGCCCGAGTTGGAGGGGGGGGGGGTCTGTACTCGTTTGATGGATGTCCCCCTAGACATGTCAATCAGTGAGTTCCCTTGGCGCTCATTTGCAAGCAACCCCTTGTTCATCATGGCTGCTCATTTCTTTCTAGGTGGGGGGAGGGCCCAGGGGGGGTGCTCTTTTTGGAATGTACGTTTGTATACTTTTGTGTCGCTCTAGGCGGTGCAGGCGACCTTCAGCTCGCTCTTCGACTCTCGTCAGATTGACGTGCGCTTCTTTAATCCGCAGAAGACTCGAAGGCGATAGTATCTATATTACTAAAGCACAATGTCTGTCTGTCTGTCTGTGTGCAACGCAGCGCAGAGAGTTGTGCTGGATGGATTGAGCTGAAATTTTGTATGAAGCTGCCGTGGGAAACTTCACCGTCATTTAAGGGCCGGATTTGCGATAGCTACCGTAATCCGTGAGTTATGCAAATTTCGCATACGTGTTTGATCGAATTTCAGAATTCAGTGTCAATTCTGCTTGGGATATATGTAATCGACCGTGCTGATCACGAATATCACATCCGTTTTCCAGTGCGATACCGTAATCGCGAGATACGACGCATTGAATATGCAAATTGCGTTTGATCGAATTTGAGAATTCAGTGTCAAATCTGCTTGGGATATATGTAATCGACCGTGGTGATCACGAATCTGGCATTCGTTTTCCAATCTGCTACAGTAATGACAAGATATAGCATTATCCTTTTCTACAGTAGTATGACTGTTTGTGGGTTCTGTCTGCAATGCAGCACAGAGTTCTGCTGGATGGTTTGAGTTAAGCTTGCTTGGCACATTTTACCATCAAAATAAGAGTGGCACTACTGAAGTTATCGTAATCCATGCGTTATGCAAATATAAATAAATTATATGAAAATACAGCACATTTTATGCGCGCTTCTGACTTATCAGAAGTGTTTAGAAAACAGTTCCGTACAGATCAATGGTGTAGTGGTTATGATGTCGTTACTTTTCTGGAGGTCCTGGGATCAAACCTCTGCCATAGAAATGCTTGAAACTTTTTTGTTTTGCACGTGTTTATGCTATAAAAACTTTGAACTTTTTATTATTTTTTACTTTGTTTTACAGGTGTTAACGCTATAAAAACTTGTATTACACGCACATGCACGCACGCGCGCGCGCGCGCGCGCGCGCGCACGCACGCACGCACGCACGCACGCACGCACGCACGCACGCACATGGACATGGGCACGCGCACACACGCACGCACGCACGCGCACGCATGCACGCACGCACGCACGCAAGCACGCACGCACGCACATGGACACGGACACGCGCGCGCACAAGCACGCACGCACGCACGCACGCACGCACGCACGCACGCACGAACGCACGAACGCACGCACGCACGCACGCACGCACGCACGCACGCACGCACGCACGCACGCACGTACGTACGCACGCACGCACGAACACGCACGCGCGCACACGCATGCACAATGGACATGGACACGTGCATGCACGCACGCGCACGCTCAATCGCACGCACGCATGCACGCACGCACGCACGCACGCACGCACGCACGCACGCACGCACGCACGGACTCGCGAGTGGGTGCACGCACGCATGCGCGTGTATGTGTTAGCGTTTTAGTGGTGCGTTGTTTCAGTTTTTTTTCGACGTTTTTTGTTTTTCATTGTTTTTCGACGCATTAAACGTAATAAATGAGATATTGTGGTGAGTTTCGCCCGGCTCAATGGCCCAATGAACTTGGATTTCCCCGAAAAAGAAAACGGCTTAAAACAATTGATGCGTCCGCGTCTGCTGCGGCGTCCGATGAAAACTTTCTTAACTTTAGGCTTTGCTTAGGCTTAGTCCAGACTTTGCTTAGGCTTTGGCTTTGATTTGGCTTAGGCTTATGCTTCGCTTAGGCTTAGGCTTGGTTTCGGACGCAGCGGACGCGGACGCAACAATTGTGCTTTGCCAAAAAAAGACGACGTAAGGAAGACACAAGCCCAAGCCCGCCGAAAACAGCCCGCCCACGGCGCGCTGGAATGAAATCGGAAACGTCGGACCGCGATCCTAGCTTAGACCAGGTCCAAAGGCCTTGCGCCTGCAGATCAAGGTGCATGAACATATGTGAGCAACCATGCAGATTACAAAAAATCCAATTATTATTAGCTGACTCTAAGGGGAAAAAATTCCCCCCTGGTTGTTCTCCAGCTTTTCACGGAGCAAAAAAAAAAAAATTTTTCCTTGGGACCTGTTCTTCCTTTCTTTTGCGCCCCTCTCTTTTTAACCCCTCACACCGCAAAACTCACTCTCACTAACACAAAACAAAAATCTCCAACCATCTCCCCCTCCCCCCCCCCCCCCCCCCCCCCCCCTCCTGGGGCCCCCCTTTTCCCCTCTCCCCCTCCCCCCCCCCCCCCCCCCCCCCCCTCTCTTCTTCTCCCTCCCTTTGGACACAACACACAAGAAACAACAAACCCCCCCCCCCCCCCCCCCGCCCACAACCCCCACAAAAAAAAAAACCCACCCTCCAGCCTCCCCCTTCCCTTTGGGGAATAAATAAAAAACAAGGGTACAACAATCTAACTCATCAAACCGTACATCTGCCCGCCCCTTCCCTTTCCTCTTCCCATTCTTTTTTTAAATACCCTCACTTCAGCAGCCCAGCCAAAAAAAAAGAAAAAAAAAAAAAAAAAAATAACAACCCCCCTCACACTTTTCTTCTCTTTCCTTCCCTTTGCTCGCCCAACAAAAACACCACACAATACAATAATTCTCTCCCTCCCCAGCCAACACCAACACAAAAACCACACCCACCCCCCCCCCCCCCCCCCCCCCCCCCCCTTTTTCACTCTTCAAGCACCCCCCCCCCCCCCCCCCCCCCAAGGGCAAAAAAAAAATCAGGGTGTACGCGTCAGCGTACAACCCTAATATGTGACCACTTCTCAATGCGGGTTTTTGAATTTTCGATCGCCTATAACTTTTGATTGCCTGAACGGATTTCGACGCGTTATGGCGCAAATGAACCGCCTTCTTCTGGGGCATCGAATGCGCCATAACGCGTTTCCTTGCTTTACTGTAAGGGGTCAATAGTTCCAAAAATGTTCCAATTTTGTGGCTTTTTTTTTTCATGTTCTCTGCCAGGTTTTTGGAGCGCCACTCGTGAACGGCTAAAGGTATCGATATGAAACTTGGACAGCATCTGCAGCTATTGCAAAGAAAATAGACGCCCAAAGGATTTCTTGATAGGCAGCTCCGATTTTGAGATATCGTCGATTTGGCGATTTTTCTTGGACATAGCCGTTTTTTCGGGTGGTTTCCACCAAGAGTAAAACTCCAAAAAGTGCCGAGTAAACCCCCAATTTTTTTTGATTTCCTTGAACAGTTTCTTATGGCAAGTCTATGCCAAGCCACTAAACCTAAAACTTGATTACTGATAATGAGATATTAGCTAATTAAAATTTTGGAAGAAATGTTTGTCCTCTATAGGCGCTTCAACCGTTGGTCTGAGAGGTTTGCTAAAATGGGGAAAGTTGATCGCCATGACCTGGAATAGACCCCTTTGAAAAAATTAGTCACCCCAGACGCACCAATATGTCTCTACGCTCTTGGGAAATTAGTGAAAAACGGCGATATTTCGGTGTGGTTAGCTCGGATCGCTTTGAGGTCAATAATAAAGTTGATCGCCAATCAGTGGGGAACATTTCATTCCTTAGGGCCAATGCGCTCCGACGCACCAAAATATTTTCACTTCCGGGAAAATCGCTATATCTCGATGTGGGTAGCTCAGATCACTTCGGCTAAAACACAAAAGTTGACCGCCTGCATGTGTAGATCATTTTGGTTCTTTACACCACTACGCTCCGACGAACCAATATGGCATTACAGAAGTGCACGCACGCACGCACACCGTCAAATGGGCTGCTTCACAAGAAACTTGATGTGGGTAGCTCGGATCACTTCGGCTAAAACACAAAAGTTGACCGCCTGCACGTGTAGATCATTTTGGTTCTTTACACCACTACGCTCCGACGAACCAATATGGCACTGCAGAAGTGCACGCACGCACGCACACCGTCAAATGGGCTGCTTCACAAGAAACTTGATGTGGGTAGCTCGGATCACTTCGGCTAAAACACAAAAGTTGACCGCCTGCACGTGTAGATCATTTTGGTTCTTTACACCACTACGCTCCGACGAACCAATATGGCACTGCAGAAGTGCACGCACGCACGCACACCGTCAAATGGGCTGCTTCACAAGAAACTTGATGTGGGTAGCTCGGATCACTTCGGCTAAAACACAAAAGTTGACCGCCTGCACGTGTAGATCATTTTGGTTCTTTACACCACTATGCTCCGACGAACCAATATGGCACTGCAGAAGTGCACGCACGCACGCACACCGTCAAATGGGCTGCTTCACAAGAAACTTGATGTGGGTAGCTCGGATCACTTCGGCTAAAACACAAAAGTTGACCGCCTGCACGTGTAGATCATTTTGGTTCTTTACACCACTACGCTCCGACGAACCAATATGGCACTGCAGAAGTGCACGCACGCACGCACACTGTCAAAATGGGCTGCTTCGCAAGAAACTTGATGTGGGTAGGTCCGATCACTTCGGCTAAAACACAAAAGTTGACCGCCTAGTCATGGTGATCATTTCCATACTTTACATCACTATGCTCTGACGCAGCAATATAGCACAACTGCATGTGCATGCACGCATGCACATAATGTACATAGCACCTAGGTATGTACAATGTATCGTCATTACCGTATTTTGCATGCAGCTATTGACCCCTTCCCAAAAAAAAAACGTCTCGGTGTCGAGCGGACTCGATCGCGCCATCGTACGCGCATGTACGTCGGGCCATTCGCGAGTTGCTTTGCATTTATTTATCAGGGTGTACGCGTCAGCGTACAACCCTAATATGTGACCACTTCTCAATGCGGGTTTTTGAATTTTCGATCGCCTATAACTTTTGATTGCCTGAACGGATTTCGACGCGTTATGGCGCAAATGAACCGCCTTCTTCTGGGGCATCGAATGCGCCATAACGCGTTTCCTTGCTTTACTGTAAGGGGTCAATAGTTCCAAAAATGTTCCAATTTTGTGGCTTTTTTTTTTCATGTTCTCTGCCAGGTTTTTGGAGCGCCACTCGTGAACGGCTAAAGGTATCGATATGAAACTTGGACAGCATCTGCAGCTATTGCAAAGAAAATAGACGCCCAAAGGATTTCTTGATAGGCAGCTCCGATTTTGAGATATCGTCGATTTGGCGATTTTTCTTGGACATAGCCGTTTTTTCGGGTGGTTTCCACCAAGAGTAAAACTCCAAAAAGTGCCGAGTAAACCCCCAATTTTTTTTTGATTTCCTTGAACAGTTTCTTATGGCAAGTCTATGCCAAGCCACTAAACCTAAAACTTGATTACTGATAATGAGATATTAGCTAATTAAAATTTTGGAAGAAATGTTTGTCCTCTATAGGCGCTTCAACCGTTGGTCTGAGAGGTTTGCTAAAATGGGGAAAGTTGATCGCCATGACCTGGAATAGACCCCTTTGAAAAAATTAGTCACCCCAGACGCACCAATATGTCTCTACGCTCTTGGGAAATTAGTGAAAAACGGCGATATTTCGGTGTGGTTAGCTCGGATCGCTTTGAGGTCAATAATAAAGTTGATCGCCAATCAGTGGGGAACATTTCATTCCTTAGGGCCAATGCGCTCCGACGCACCAAAATATTTTCACTTCCGGGAAAATCGCTATATCTCGATGTGGGTAGCTCAGATCACTTCGGCTAAAACACAAAAGTTGACCGCCTGCATGTGTAGATCATTTTGGTTCTTTACACCACTACGCTCCGACGAACCAATATGGCATTACAGAAGTGCACGCACGCACGCACACCGTCAAATGGGCTGCTTCACAAGAAACTTGATGTGGGTAGCTCGGATCACTTCGGCTAAAACACAAAAGTTGACCGCCTGCACGTGTAGATCATTTTGGTTCTTTACACCACTACGCTCCGACGAACCAATATGGCACTGCAGAAGTGCACGCACGCACGCACACCGTCAAATGGGCTGCTTCACAAGAAACTTGATGTGGGTAGCTCGGATCACTTCGGCTAAAACACAAAAGTTGACCGCCTGCACGTGTAGATCATTTTGGTTCTTTACACCACTACGCTCCGACGAACCAATATGGCACTGCAGAAGTGCACGCACGCACGCACACCGTCAAATGGGCTGCTTCACAAGAAACTTGATGTGGGTAGCTCGGATCACTTCGGCTAAAACACAAAAGTTGACCGCCTGCACGTGTAGATCATTTTGGTTCTTTACACCACTACGCTCCGACGAACCAATATGGCACTGCAGAAGTGCACGCACGCACGCACACTGTCAAAATGGGCTGCTTCGCAAGAAACTTGATGTGGGTAGGTCCGATCACTTCGGCTAAAACACAAAAGTTGACCGCCTAGTCATGGTGATCATTTCCATACTTTACATCACTATGCTCTGACGCAGCAATATAGCACAACTGCATGTGCATGCACGCATGCACATAATGTACATAGCACCTAGGTATGTACAATGTATCGTCATTACCGTATTTTGCATGCAGCTATTGACCCCTTCCCAAAAAAAAAACGTCTCGGTGTCGAGCGGACTCGATCGCGCCATCGTACGCGCATGTACGTCGGGCCATTCGCGAGTTGCTTTGCATTTATTTATCAGGGTGTACGCGTCA
This sequence comes from Paralinhomoeus sp. GSCO2_6, assembly GCA_030248085.1. NCBI lineage: Eukaryota > Metazoa > Nematoda > Chromadorea > Monhysterida > Linhomoeidae > Paralinhomoeus > Paralinhomoeus sp. GSCO2_6. The sequence continues at coordinate 109,176 of JASAMY010002172.1, forward strand.
GCGTACAACCCTAATATGTGACCACTTCTCAATGCGGGTTTTTGAATTTTCGATCGCCTATAACTTTTGATTGCCTGAACGGATTTCGACGCGTTATGGCGCAAATGAACCGCCTTCTTCTGGGGCATCGAATGCGCCATAACGCGTTTCCTTGCTTTACTGTAAGGGGTCAATAGTTCCAAAAATGTTCCAATTTTGTGGCTTTTTTTTTTCATGTTCTCTGCCAGGTTTTTGGAGCGCCACTCGTGAACGGCTAAAGGTATCGATATGAAACTTGGACAGCATCTGCAGCTATTGCAAAGAAAATAGACGCCCAAAGGATTTCTTGATAGGCAGCTCCGATTTTGAGATATCGTCGATTTGGCGATTTTTCTTGGACATAGCCGTTTTTTCGGGTGGTTTCCACCAAGAGTAAAACTCCAAAAAGTGCCGAGTAAACCCCCAATTTTTTTTTGATTTCCTTGAACAGTTTCTTATGGCAAGTCTATGCCAAGCCACTAAACCTAAAACTTGATTACTGATAATGAGATATTAGCTAATTAAAATTTTGGAAGAAATGTTTGTCCTCTATAGGCGCTTCAACCGTTGGTCTGAGAGGTTTGCTAAAATGGGGAAAGTTGATCGCCATGACCTGGAATAGACCCCTTTGAAAAAATTAGTCACCCCAGACGCACCAATATGTCTCTACGCTCTTGGGAAATTAGTGAAAAACGGCGATATTTCGGTGTGGTTAGCTCGGATCGCTTTGAGGTCAATAATAAAGTTGATCGCCAATCAGTGGGGAACATTTCATTCCTTAGGGCCAATGCGCTCCGACGCACCAAAATATTTTCACTTCCGGGAAAATCGCTATATCTCGATGTGGGTAGCTCAGATCACTTCGGCTAAAACACAAAAGTTGACCGCCTGCATGTGTAGATCATTTTGGTTCTTTACACCACTACGCTCCGACGAACCAATATGGCATTACAGAAGTGCACGCACGCACGCACACCGTCAAATGGGCTGCTTCACAAGAAACTTGATGTGGGTAGCTCGGATCACTTCGGCTAAAACACAAAAGTTGACCGCCTGCACGTGTAGATCATTTTGGTTCTTTACACCACTACGCTCCGACGAACCAATATGGCACTGCAGAAGTGCACGCACGCACGCACACCGTCAAATGGGCTGCTTCACAAGAAACTTGATGTGGGTAGCTCGGATCACTTCGGCTAAAACACAAAAGTTGACCGCCTGCACGTGTAGATCATTTTGGTTCTTTACACCACTACGCTCCGACGAACCAATATGGCACTGCAGAAGTGCACGCACGCACGCACACTGTCAAAATGGGCTGCTTCGCAAGAAACTTGATGTGGGTAGGTCCGATCACTTCGGCTAAAACACAAAAGTTGACCGCCTAGTCATGGTGATCATTTCCATACTTTACATCACTATGCTCTGACGCAGCAATATAGCACAACTGCATGTGCATGCACGCATGCACATAATGTACATAGCACCTAGGTATGTACAATGTATCGTCATTACCGTATTTTGCATGCAGCTATTGACCCCTTCCCAAAAAAAAAACGTCTCGGTGTCGAGCGGACTCGATCGCGCCATCGTACGCGCATGTACGTCGGGCCATTCGCGAGTTGCTTTGCATTTATTTATCAGGGTGTACGCGTCAGCGTACAACCCTAATATGTGACCACTTCTCAATGCGGGTTTTTGAATTTTCGATCGCCTATAACTTTTGATTGCCTGAACGGATTTCGACGCGTTATGGCGCAAATGAACCGCCTTCTTCTGGGGCATCGAATGCGCCATAACGCGTTTCCTTGCTTTACTGTAAGGGGTCAATACCTCCGAAAATTTCACGTTTTTTTCGAGGTTTTTCGTGCGCCATTCTCGAACGTCTTATGCTATTGGAATGAAACTTGCCAGACATTGGCGACTCATATCGGCTCTTAAAAACCTAAATGGGTTCCTTTGTTAGCGTTCCCTATCTCGAGATAATGTCAATAGTATGGTCGATTTTGACAACTTTTTGAAATCATGTCAAGGTTTTTCGTGTTTTCCTACTGGACTAACATCACCTTCTAACGCGCTATCTAACGCGCTATAGCACGTATGCATACTCGGTCGCAGTACAGAGATATGTCCCAAACTGTTTGAAAGCAAAAATCAAAACACGTCATTTTGTTTTGAAACTGCACAGGCGTCTACAACTCACATTTTTAGAAAGAAAAGCTTCTGAAGTAATTTGTGCTAGGTGCTGTTAATCTTGAGTTATGGTTTACTTTGTGAGTCAGTGCTTGGGCACAGTGGGTTTGACTGTCAGTGCTTTGGCGCGATCCGTAAGGCATCAGACTACCGATCGAGAGGTCGCCAGTTCAACTCCCGATGGCGGCTTTGCTTTTGCACGTGTCCCTGCAAGAGGGATAACGACTTGTTGCCCCACCCTTCCACTTTGGTCTTTTCTCTAGGTTCTGCCGATTTTTTTTTTGATTTTTCGAACTTGTGGAAAGTTTGAAAAGCATGCGCGCGTGCGTGCGTACATACGTGCGAGCGTGCGTGCGTGCGTGCCTGCATAGGTTTTATCGTATCAATGTGTGTCTTACGAAAAAACACTGTATTAAGGAAAAATTTGCAGGTGGCTGCAAAAAAAGGTGAATATGTGACGCTATTTTGTTAAAGTCCAGTTTGAAAAAGAGGGGTATTAATTAAGGCATGCCTCATTGGTGTATAGCCACCTACACTTTGCAGCTGATCAACTTCAGTTTGAACAAACCGTGTATAAAAACTGAACCAAACGCAGCAACACGTCACATATTCGGCATTTGTTGTGTGAGCCATCCTCATTCAGCCAAAACGCAACAGCAATCCTTTAACATCTCATCTCTCTCTGACAATGCGTTGCCATTGGCCATTACCATGGACCTGGCACAGCCACATTTCCTGGTTAAATAATCGGCACCCTGCTAACATTTGTGACATGTGGGTTGCCACTACAGTTAGTGATGTGCATGCATACATACTGTACTGGCTCCATTCGTCAGTCCCCTTTTGGCATTTCAACCAATGATGAACTGCTTCTACAACGTTTGCATAGTGCAATGCACCATTTTACATCTTGTGAGTGCTTACGTGTATGCATGCGTGCCTGCGCGCGTGCGTATGTACGTGCGCCTGCATCGTGTTCCATGTACAAGATCATGGGGTCCTTCCTGCCTGTCTCGCAACCATGTGGCATTCAGTCATGCGGCATATGTGAATGCACTGTGTTCCAGTCTAGTTACGTCCTAAAAATTGCCACTGCACCTTCCTATGCACGCGAACACAAAAAAAATTAAAATTAATTGGGAGTGGGAAAATATGGCTGCGAACACAAAAAATGCCGAATATGTGACGTGTTGCTGCGTTTGGTTCAGTTTTTATACACGGTTTGTTCAAACTGAAGTTGATCAGCTGCAAAGTGTAGGTGGCTATACACCAATGAGGCATGCCTTAATTAATACCCCTCTTTTTCAAACTGGACTTTAACAAAATAGCGTCACATATTCACCTTTTTTTGCAGCCACCTGCAAATTTTTCCTTAATTTCCCAAGGGATTTTTGCTCTGTCTAAGATGATAAAAGTGAGTAAATGTTGGTGTATTTCTGTGTTTTTCAGTGTTATATGACCATAAAACAGCTATATAACACTGTTTAGACCATATTTATATCTATTTTTGACCAAAAAGTACAAGTATAACTCAAAGAATGGCCAGCTACCCCCCCACTTTTTGCTCCAGACACCCCCCCCCCCCGAATTCGTCCATTTAGCCCCCCCCCACTCTTCCAGACCCAGTTACAGGTATGCGTGCCTCGGATCCGCTCTAGCTCGTCCTCGGAGAATGTGAACTCCTGATCGGCCGTATCGATCTTCTGGCCGTCGATCGTCAATCTGCGGGCGGCCACCTTGTACTCCCGCTCGCCCAGATCGACCGCGGACAGGCCAAAGAACTGAAGTTCGCCAATATTTTGAAGAGTGTTGGAAAACCGTGTGCCAAAAGTTTGACGAAGGGTTATTGCTGCGGACCCGTGCTCTTATACGCCACGCTGCCCATATACCTATGGGCAGCGTATGGCCTAGTGGTAGAGAATCGGTCTCTTGCGCGCACGGTGCTGGGTTCGATTCTTGATGGATCCACTAGATCGAATACTTACTTCCCTTTCGATGGATTATCTCGTGCTGTCGCTACCCTAGAATACAGATGGCGATCTTCCGAATGTCTTTGGTTAATTACGCGGCTCTAGACGGGGAGGCGAGCGTTAGGCGCTAGACCAGTCTGAGCGTTAGGCGTAGAGGCGAAACGGTCATTTATTAACTGAAAATAAATACTCCCAGTATCCTACTGTTAGGTAGGAATACATATTATTATTATTTAAATAGCTACCGTATTCATTCTAATGGAGATGGGTGTGCTATATATGGGCATAGGTGTAACTCGGTAGGGTGTAGGTAGGGGTCACCACCCCCCCCCCCCATGTTGTTGTTGTTGGTTTGGGGGCGTTCGGTACGAACTGCACGAAAAGTAGGACTACCCGCCCAGATTTTGTTAATCCTGCACTAACTGCAGGTTACCCCTATGGCTGAATGTGTTTCTCATACTTCCCAAGGTGTTTTTCAGGCCTGTCAGCAGTATTTATTGTCCAAATATCAAAAATTTCGCCTGCGGCGCAGTATTTTACGCACCTACAGACCATTTTGGAGTCTTTCGAGCGCGTTTTTGGGCAAAAATTCACCACAGTTTGCTGGAAAACGATAAATTGCATCAAATTTGGCCGTGCAGGTCACCCCCATCGACTTTTGAAAAATCCAAGAATCACCCCCCCCCCTCTTCAGCTTCGATGGTCAGTTACACCTCTGTATATGGGCCATTGACGGCCTCCTTGCGTTGTCCCTAATCGAACGAAACCCGCGCTCTGCAGATCTGTGTGTTGCGTGACTGCCAGGGAGGGACACCTCCTCATCTCCAAGTCTTGATTCACCCGACTCCGCAACGCCTTGTCGGCTGTACTGATCTCGTAGCCTGAAGAACAAGTCCCTCTGACGAGCTCGCATTTACGCGCTCGCATACGCGCACCGTGTGGCACGGCGGCTCCGCGATTGACAATTGTAATTGGGTACTAATGCATCATGGGTAGCTAGCTCAGTTGTAAGGCGCCGTGCTCGGCGCGCTCGTGGTCGGGGGTTCAACTTCCTACCACCAAGGTCACTCAGCTACTAATCCCCTTGGACCGAAGAACGAAGGCTTTCATTGCCCACGGTGTGGGGCGGCTCCGTGACTTCGGCTCGAAATCCGTGCCAGGTGGGCGGCCCACCTACCCTCGCGGGCGAAGAAAGTTCCCCCTTGGCTGACACTGCCTGCGCCTCCACGGTGTGTTGGGATTGCGTTAAATAAAATACTTTTTTCAATCATATAATGCCCAGAAGGGTACCTCTCAAATGTCTCAGCACCAGCGCGAACGAGTCGGGTTCGCGGTCGAGAAAGATGCGGATGTCGGCGTCGGGAGCGCGGGCGGCCGCCTCCTCAACCCGCTTCCTCAGGTAGGAGCTCTGCGCGAGCGTGGCCGCGCAGCTCTTGAACTCCCTGCCTCCGACGTCAACCAGCACCGGCCGCTCGGACGACACCTCGCTCGACGGCTCCATGCCCAGGGGGCGTTGTTGGCCTTTTTTCCAGTCGAGAGCCGCACTTTTTCCCGCGTTTCCCCCCACAGCGCTCGAAGCGTGGTGTCAGTGGGCAACCAAGACAGCGGCCGGACACGCCTGTGTACCCACACCACGTGTTGCAGCAGTCCACGCACACAGCAATGACGAAATTCACACAGATAAAGACGCGGTTTACGGTCTTATGTACTTTGGGAAACTTTAGCTAGTCCCCGTGCCTGCATGCGCTGCTACTAAGCAACCGAGGCAACGCAACAAGCCAGCGAGAGAGCAACGTTGCCCGTCTGGAATGGTTTTCACTGGTTGGACATATCCCTAGCTGGATGGTAGAGAAGACACTTTTAGCTGCGCGGCGACAATTATTTGGCAGACGTTTGTGCGCTGGCACGCGCGCGCTAGTCAGATTGCGAAACGAGATAGATGATCGGTGTTGCGAAAGGGCGCTCAGACTCGCGTTGCCCGCCGACCAGCGCTGGCGCTATATAAACCGCGCGCGCCCGCCCCGCTGTGCGTGCGTGACCGACGGACTGACGACAGCAACCGTGTGCGTGCGTGCAGAGCATGCGCTTCCGCTTTCCTGTCTGTGCGGCCGCCCTCCTCTCTCGTGTTAGTCGCTTGCCGAGTCATCGCTGTTTACCGGCCCCGTTCCCCAATCCAACTGTCGCATCGTCGTTATTCGACGAGGGCGCGCGCGAGATTACGCTTTCGCAATCGGCCCTGCCACTTCTCGGTGTACACGCAGCGTCGACACGCCCAACCGTCAAAGAATGGAAGACGCCGAGAAGACGGGGGAACGGTTGGTGCTTCTGGAGGTCGGTGGCCGCCAGTTCAAGAGCTGCGCGGCCACGCTCGCGCCCAGTCCCTATCTCAAGTGGCTCGTCGACAATGCGGCGCGTCGGGACGACGACGACGGCGTCGTCCGCATCTCTCTCAACCGCCGGGCCGACTCGTTCGAAGTCGTTCTCAACCATCTGAGAGGTGTTCGAATCATCATACCTGTAACTGGGTCTGGAAGAGTGGGGGGGGGGAGGGGTAAACGGCCGAATTCTGGGGGGGGGGGGGTGGAGCAAAAAGTGGGGGTAGCTGGCCATTTTTTGAGTTATACTGATACTTTTTTGGTCAAAAATGGGTATAATTAGGGTCAACAAATACAGGGTAAAAATCTCTTGGGAAAATTCTGGGGGGTTAAGGGGGGGGGTGCTTTGGGGGCTGTTGAAAAATAGTGGGGGAGGGTAACCCCCAGTTACAGGTATGGTTCGAATACGAGTGGGGACTGAGTAACCGATCAGATTGTTCACCCGACAGGGCCAGCAGGGCACAGAAACGCTGAAGCAATATGCGGATATACGGTATGTACAATATGTTTGTAGGCTACGTCATCAGCACTTCGGACCGGCAATTGGAACAACGAGTAAATCAAGACCTGGAGGTGAGGTGATTAATTCTCCTTGCGCAATGCGTCTAACAACCACCGTGTCCCCTAGGCAACCCCTCTCTCTCCGCCCCAATAAGCTTGACAGGGTACGTACAGTGATGTTAAAGCCAACAGTGCTCCACCCGCCTAAGCACCGAACGTTTTCCCTAGGGGCAAGGCTACCTTACACACATTTCACTTTCCATTAGTTGGACAGCGAAAAACGCCACTAAACTTGCCGAATAGCAATTGCAGCTAAGCAGCGTGCTACATTCCTTTCTGGGTTCCTAACCTCTACGCCTCACTCTAAAATTAGTTAGTCGTACCCGAGTAAGGAGGGATTTTAGTGCCCCCGCGCTAGAGATGTGGATGCGGTTGCGGGAGTTTCGCTGCAGTGCCGGTTACCGGCTCTCTTTCAGTTCTTCGGCCTGCCCTCGCTCAAGTTGGCCGAGCGCGTGTACACGCTGGTCGTGTCGGGCGGCAAGGTCGCGGAGAACGAGCAGCAGAGGCGGCAGCGGTTCACGTTCAGCCGGGCCGAGCTGGACGGCATCGAGGGCACGGAGCTCGAGAAGAAGATGAGCGAGTGCACGGACGACGAGAAGACCGAGATGGCGCTGCCCGACCTCAGCGAGCTCGAGGTCGAGCTGCTGCTCGACCTGCAGCGCCTCGACGACCGTCGGGCGCCCATCGAGGCCTACCGGTGTCGGTTCGAGGGCGACGCCGACGAGTGGCTCGAGACGCTGGGCCGCGTCAAGGCCGAGGCGGACGAGCAGGGCTTCAGGCACGCGCTGACCCGCGTCATGCAAGAGATGGCGCGCTGCGTTCGAGAAGAGTAGAATGCCAGCAGAGTGCGGACCGACAAATTTGCATACAGTACTCGGTCCGCCTATGACGTCCTCAATGCTGCCCAGTGCTCAGTACGAGTGGAACTGAAACTGAACTGCTCAGTAAATCAGAACTGCAGACAGTACACAAAAAAACAGCAGAAAGTAACGTGCACAATAAATACTAATACTACCTGTACGCATATCACCAGTTCACCACAGCGCTGCAATTCAGCAAAAATATTGTAGTTCTTTCATCAAAACTTTGTTGTTTCGGATGAAGGGGTCTGGAGAGAATAGACCCGCTTCTTTGCGCATTTCTTGATCTGACGACTGCAGACGCCGCACAATATAATAAAGAACTTGACAACTGAACGTTAACTAACTGGCAGAATACAGAAGTGCGCCAACGTACAAGCAATAATCGTACAGTAAATGCCGCCTTTTGTATTAAAAAGAATCTTGGCAACCCTATGGTACACACTCACACGTCACGATGCTGAGGCCGACCCACAGACCGACTTGGCCGCCGATGTTGCTAATAAACGTCGTTAACGTCATCGAGTGCTTCTGAAACGCGCGCTTGTATACTGTGGGTATTTTTTTTTTTTGAATCTCCGCCTACAGCATCATATGCTGTCTTGGAGTGAGTTTCGTCGTCAGTACGCGGCGAGTTGGTTTGTCCCCCCTTTAGGCTTCGCACCCCCCCCCCCCCGGCCATCCCTTGCATTCCACAAGCTCAACTGTTCCAATAAGCTGCGTCAACGGTAAATCTCGGATAGAGTAAGGGGCGATAAAGTACAGTTGGGCAAAGCCGAGTATTCTGGCACCTTACGGGCCGTAGACGGGCCGTTACGCCAGTAGACGTAATTTTCAACCTTTATTTTAGCGCAACGCTACTCATTTGATTCATTCATTGGCACTATTCCGTGTCCGCTGTTTCGATGCATACAGTTAGTTGCGCACTCGTCCACTCAGCAGACAGCCACACATGCTTGCTGCATGTGGGGCGCGACGAACCTGCTCGATTTCCACGTACTCGAGCTGAGGGAAGAAGATCTGGACGACGGCGACGTCGGGACGGGACAGCGACTCGTCGTAGGCCAAGGGGTCCCTCGCCGCCTCCACCACTGGCGTTGACGGCTCAGTAGTCGCTCTGGCTGAAAGGGAGGAGGGGGTGGTCCTAGTGGTAGAGAATCGGCTTCTTGCGCGCACGGTTCTGGGTTCGATTCTTAAAGGATCCACTTGAGGACTTCCCTTTCGATGGATTTTCCCACGCTGTCGTCTGACTTAGATTACAGATGGGGCTCTTCCGAATGACTTTGGCTAATTGTGCGGCTCTAGACGGGAAGTCATGGAGACGGGCATGCTACATGGGCCTTGATGGCCTCCTAGCGCTGTCCCTAATCCAACAACAATCCAACAACAACAGACGGAGGGCGGACTGGGTGCGCTGGGTGCGGACCGTACCGTACAGGGTAAAGGGAAGGTACCGTAATCCAAAAGTATAAAAAATAATACCTATAATGCGCACAGCAGCCTATAGAATTACAATCCTACATTCTAGAAAATTGCCCCTGGAGGACAATGGATTGGCTTGGCACATGCCACTGCAGTCCAGAAAGGAGTCCGTAAACGCTAAGGAAACTACAAAGACACGAGTGAGTAAAAAAAAACGGGAAGAATACTTTTGTTTGGATTCTTGAAAAAAAAAATGCTACCTCAAGATACAGAAAGGAACTTTTTCAGACTTCTGAACTATTGGGGACGCGGGAGGAGTCTGCTGAGTGAGGGTCATAATCTTCTCGCTGGCCCGCCCCTGTACTTTATATTCGGCCCTAGGTATTACACGGCAGTACCGAACAGCAAACGACGTACATACACACATGTATACAGTACGTACAGTCAATCCCCCAATGAACGCCCTAGGCGACTATTTTTCAACCCACCCTCTATCTTCCCCGGGCGTTCATTGGAGGAGGGGGGCGGGGGTTCCGTGGAGTGGGCGTTTATTTGATGGGAAAGTCGTTCTTTGGAGGATGTACGGTATATACATTCCGAAGTGTGAACGGGCACGCACGGGGCAGTTGCGCGTAGGGTCTCTGGCACTTGTCTTCGCAGTCGTCGCGCGTTTTGAATTGCGCTCCGCTCCAGTCGGGTCCGTGCTTGCAGTGTCTCAGCGCGAACTGTCTGCAGTGGCCGTGCTTCGTACTGAAGTAGTAGCGAGTGTCCAGCTGGTCGAAGCGGCACGGCGGCAACTCGACGGCGGCTGCATCCGCGTCCGGCCGCGGCAGACAGTCCGTGGGACTGCAAAGGGCAGCGCATGGCCGAGTGGTAGAGAATCGGCCTCTTGCGCGCACGGTCCTGGGTTCGACTCTTGATGGAGCCACTATATATCGAGGACTTCCCTTTCGATGGACTTTCTCGTGCCACCGCTGCCCTAGATTACTGATGGCGTTCTTCAGAATGTCTTTGGCTAACTACCTAGGTATGTACCTATGCGGCTCTAGAGGAGAACGCGTCACGGAGATGGGTATGCTACATAGCGTAAATCCGTATAGTGTATCCGTACCCGTATCCGTATAGTGCCCCTATACTTTTACCCTCGCTCTACCCGGAAGCACTATTGGAATTTTTTTGCATTTTCTAGATGATTAACAGTTCAAAGTACACCTGGAATGTGCAACTATAGAGCTTGTTACAAAAGTAAAAAAAAAACTACAATGAAACAAGAACCCAAACAACTGACGGCGCCTGGGAGGGATCCTTCAGGTGAAGACAGGTTTCGAGGCACTCGTCGAGCGTCTCGAAACCGGGCAGAGAGCCCGCCTGTAGCCCATTTCACGAAGCTCACATTTTTGCTTCATTTTGGTCTTTAGAGTAGTCTACTCAAAATCGGGTTTCACAAAACTAAAATGTTTACGCTCAAATCTAAAATTAAAATGGTCAAAACTAAAGCTCAACAATAAAACAAAAATCGGCACATTTGGTTTCACAACCATTTGAGAATTTGACAATTGAGCTATTAATTCAATATTTGAGTTAAAAACACCCACAAAGAAAATGTGTTGAACAGCAATTAAGGAAAAATTTGCAGGGGGCTGCAAAAAAAGGAGAATATGTGACACTCTATTGTTGAAGTCCAGTTTGAAAAGAAGTGGTATTAAGGAAAAATTTGCAGGCGGCTGCAAAAAAAGGAGAATATGTGACGCTCTATTGTTGAAGTCCAGTTTGAAAACGAGTGGTATTAAGGCAGGCCCCATTGATTTTATAGCCATTACCGCATTGCAGCTGATCAACTTCAGTTTGAACAAACCATGTATAAAATCCGAACCAAACGCAGCAACACGTCACATATTCGGCGTTTTTTTGTGCGAGCCATGTCAATCAGTCAAGCCAAAACACAAACGTCCATCAACTCATATCTCATGTCTCTAACAAGACGTTATCATTCATTACCCATTACCATGGACCTGACGCTGTCAAAGTATGCCCTGCATACTCAATCGGCACAATGCTAAAACTTGTGACATGTGGGTCAGTTGATGATGTACAGTTGGTGATGTGTAGGCAAGACATACATACGCACTACAATCCTGCTCCATTCCCTTCCCATCCACCCAATGACAAACTGTTTGTACAACATTTGTGTTGTGCCATCAGCCATTTGTGTAGTGCCCTAATGTGTGCGTGTGTGCTGCGTGCGTGCGTGCGTGCGTGCGTGCGTACGTACATGTGTGCATGGGGGTTCAATGGACACATGCCGATTTCTCACATTCAATCTAGCTAAATGTCAGTAAGTTCCAGTTGCCGTTATTTTTGCTGCACATTTTTATTGCGGGCGAACGCAACAAACGCCGAATATGTGACGTGTTGCTGCGTTTGGTTCGGATTTTATACATGGTTTGTTCAAACTGAAGTTGATCAGCTGCAATGCGGTAATGGCTATAAAATCAATGGGGCCTGCCCAGGGGCGGATCTAGGAATTTTCGGCTAGGGGGGCGAACGAACCTAATCCCGTGGAACCGACCACAATGGACCTATGTGTAGCAGTAGCAGCACCGGCGTATATTTCGGGAACCAAGAATCTATTTCGCGAAGAGGGTGAAAAATCTAGCTTGTATTTTCTGTGTTGCACTTGCACGCACACAAATGCACCACAGGCAAAATTTTCAACTTTTGGCATCACGTACTTTCTGAGTGTCATACAAATGTTGTCACGCTTTCTACAAAATTAACTGCGCCACAGGCGAAAATTTTGCTAATTCTACATCTCTCAAGGCCTTCTTCCTTAAAATTGACTGTAATGACGGATTGTAATTGGCCAGCAGTGGCGGATCCAGAAATTTTTTCGGAGGGGGAAGGATTTAGCAGAAGGGGGACCCTGTTGATATTTAGAGATGCTGTTTTGGGCACCCAATCGGTCCATTATTGAGAAGTAATACATTAAAATCGGCGCCGCAGGCGAAATTTTTTGCGATTTTTTGACACCTACACACATTTTTATGTGGAAAGGCAGGTTCGCTAGGCACCTTTCTTCTTCTACGGCCCAGCCCTCCCTCCCCCTTCGCACTAGATTCTCGATTTTGGGAGGGAGAATTCTCCCCCCCCCCTCCCTGGATTCGCCACTGTTGGCCAGGTTCGCAAAGAACTGAATACATACTCCCAGGCCCAAGGTTGACTGCGCCGAAGGGCGTGCTGAACGCAGCGCCGCAGGCAAAAATTTTGCGCGGATGATGGGGTAGTGCGTTAATCTAAAGGAAACAATAGACATCTGCTAAACCTCCCCTGCCTGCTCGCGCTAGACCTTCGCCCATCACCTACTGCCCACCCTTCGCCCCTCGCCTACCCACTTGCCCTTAGCCCTCGCCTGCCACCCACCTTTCGCCCCTCGCCTACCCGCCCACCCCACACACAATCCGCCCAGCTATGGGGGCGATCGCCCCTTTCGCCCCCCTCTAGATCCGCCCTTGGGCCTGCCTTAATACCACTCGTTTTCAAACTGGACTTCAACAATAGAGCGTCACATATTCTCCTTTTTTTGCAGCCGCCTGCAAATTTTTCCTTAATACCACTTCTTTTCAAACTGGACTTCAACAATAGAGTGTCACATATTCTCCTTTTTTTGCAGCCCCCTGCAAATTTTTCCTTAATACAGTGTTTTTTCAAAAGATGAAGGGGTTTATGTAATTCAACGCATGCAAGCATGCACGCACGGTGCACACACAAACGCACGCTCGCATGCTCGCACGCACGCACGCACGCACGCACGCTTGCACGCACACACGTACGCACGCACGCTTGCACGCACACACGTACGCATGCACGTATGCACGCACGCACGCACGCGCGCACGCACGCACGCACACAGACATTCACTGACATAGGTTCACACACAATGTACCTGTGACTGAATCGAACAAGGCAAAATTGAAGTAAAGCAATGTACCAACAGCCTAGCAGACATACATGCGTGCATGTACATGCAGTTGTGCTATATTGCTGCGTCAGAGCATAGTGATGTAAAGTATGGAAATGATCGCCATGACTAGGCGGTCAACTTTTGTGTTTTTGCCAAAGTGATCGGACCTACCCACATCAAGTTTCTTGCGAAGCAGCCCATTTGTTGGTGTGCGTGCGTGCGTGCACATCTGTAGTGCCATATTGGTTCGTCGGAGCATAGCGATGTAAAGAATCAAAATGATCTGCACGTGCAGGCGGTCAACATTTTTGTTTTGGCCAAAGTGATCCGACCTACCCATATCGATATTTATCGATTATCCCGGAAGTGAAAATATTTTGGTGCGTCGGATCGTGTTGACTTCAAGGAATGAAATGTTCTACATCGAAGGGCGATCAACTTTATTATTGATGTTTAGGCCATTCGACCTAACCACATCGACATATCGCCAATTTCCGTTATCGATATAATGGGGGGAGGTATTTTGGTGCGTCCAATTTGGTCCAATTGTTGAAAGTAACACAAGTCATGTCATGGCGACCAACTTTCTTCTTTACAGCGAAACGCTGCGATGTACCGTTAAAGCGCCTATAGGGCACAAAATTTGTGGCCCATTTCTAAGAAAATCAATCGATAATCGGATAAAATCGGCAATATCTTGAGATCGGAAAGCAGTGCACACAAATCCTTTGGCATGCAACATTGCCATCACTAGCCGGCTACACATACCAAGTTTCATCGAGATAGGCCATGGCGTTCGCGAGCGGCGCTCCAAAAACCTGGCGGAGAACATGAAAAAAAAAAGCCGCACAATTGGAACATTTTTGGAACTATTGACCCCTTACAGTAAAGCAAGGAAACGCGTTATGGCGCATTCGATGCCCCAGAAGAAGGCGGTTCATTTGCGCTATAACGCGCCAAAATCCGTTCAGGCAATCAAAAGTTATACGCGATCGAAAATTCAAAAACCCGCATTGAGAAGTCGTCACATATTAGGGTTGTACGCTGACGCGTACACCCTGATAAAAGTTTGCTAAATGAAATTTTGTTTAATTTAGTTTTGTGAAATGGGCCCCTGCGGTCGACTGCAGTCATCGTAGGGCAGGAACTGCTGTCGACACTGGAACTGCTGGGCAGCGTGGTGGAACATCCAGACGAAGCGCTTGTGAAAACAGACGTCGTTGCGCGGCTCGGGGAAGCACGCACGGTCCGCGAGGTAGTCTCAAGTTGAGGGCTGAGTGAGCGCACGCACGCACGCACGCGCGCGCGCGCACGCACGCACGCACGCACGCACGCACGCGCGCACGCACGCACGCACGCACGCACGCAAGCACGCACGCTCGCACGCATGCATGCACGCACGCACGCATGCATGCATGCACGCACGCACGCACGCACCGGCACGCACGCATGCACGCACGCACGCACGCACGCACGCACGCACGCACCGCAAGCACGCACGCACGCACGCGCGCACCGGCACGCACGCACGCAAACAAGCTAGACCAACCTTGACACGTCATCTCGCAATCGGCCATCGTCAGGAACATGTTTCTGTGGGCATTGCAGCCGTTGTAGTGAGCGCGCATGCACTTGCCCTTCTTGGAATTGAAATAGAATCGCTCAGTCTCTTCTAAACATTGCCAGTTGAACTGTTCTGCGGCTTTGGAATGCAGTTTACTGATCAGAGTCTGCGCCAAGCAGCGGTGGCCTTTTGCTGAAGAATGGATTCGTTGGGAATTTTAGAGGCTGTGGTGCCTACTGATCGTGCGTGCGTGTGGGTGCGTGCGTGCGTGCGTGCGTGCGTGCGTGCGTGCGTGCGTGCGTGCGTGCGTGCGTGCGTGCGTGCGTGCGTGCGTGCGTGCGTGCGTGCGTGCGTGCGTGCGTACTACGATACTCACGCGAGCAATGCGCTTCGCACGCGAACTTGCTCTTGAAATGATTTGCTGCCTGAGCCGCCCAAACTGGATCGTCTACGAACTGGCACTTCCAATAGGGTGCTAAATTGGTTTGGTGTTGGTTTGGTTTGCTACACGCTGCTAGGTATGTATAAGAAAGTCTAAAATTTACGCAATCCGCATGGACAGTGTGCCGTGTGTGACTGCGCACTATGGCATAGAGACCAGATGTGTAATTTGTCCCACGAGTTCACATTCTGATTTATTTGCAATATACCTATCTGTGCCAGTGGTTATGCAGGTAAAAACGCTTCACAATCGAGCCTCATGCTGCCACTGTTTGGATTCTATACCGTCCGTGCCTGCGCTTGCTTTGGCAACGCAGCGCAATTGAATTTGTGAATGCGTTTGTAAAGACAAATACAGTATTTGACATGTCGTCACTCGACGCATGGTACCAACGTGATAACAGACATTTCTTCACTACGTGATTCGCGTGCAGCGCTACAGTCCGTATTCAGTACCGTACCTGGCTTGCAGCTGCCCTCTGCGCGGTCCCAGAACCAGACTTCTTCGGCTACCGTAGTGTCGAGAACAGGATTGGAATTGGGAATAGGATGGAAAACATTCTCCCCACCCACTTCCAACAGCGTGCCGTTTGGCGGTACTTCGATGGGACAGCCATTGAAGAAGTCGTAATCGCAAATGCTTTCTGAATGCGATAATTTTCGCTTAGGAAATATACATGTACCTACAATGCGTTTAAAAGTCAAATGTGTGTACACCGGTACTGTGCGTACGAAACAGTAACCAACATGTATCGGCAGGTATTGAGGGAGCACATACATGTACATACATACATAGGCACGGTACGTTATATACAACACCGTGCAAAATGACATCGGTTTAGGGGTCGGTCCTCGTTCGTTTGGTAAAAGCGTCCACTTACTGTGGTTTGCGTTTCTGCCTAAAAAACAAACAAACAAACAACAAACAAAGAATAAAATTAAATAAAACAATAAAACGCCTGGATGACCTCCCACGTACACGGTAGGTACAGTATCGACACGCGTACAGTTCGGTTAAGATTTGCATGTACAGCTCACGTTCCATGCGGAAGTCCAAAGGCGGTGCAGGTGGCCTATTTATGCTCTCGTGCCAGGCGGCGCGCAGGTGCCAGGAAGGGAATGCGCTGGTGCTGAGGTCGATGGAGTAGTCGGTCGTGTCACACGGCATGAGACACGACTGGGTGCAGGCGCGGAACTTGGCCTTCTGCAACGCAGTAATTCCGCTGTGACTACTGTAGCGTATGGCCTAGTGGTAGAGAATCGGCCTCTTGCGCCGGCACGGTTCCGAGTTTGCGTGTTAATGAAGAGCCACTAGATCAAGGACTTCTTTTTCGATGGCTTTTCTCGTGCCGTCGCTGCCCTAGATTACTGATGGCATTCTTCCAAATGTCTTTGGCTCATTCTGCGGCTCTAGATGGAAAGGCGAGATGATGGCTAATATGGGCCATCGACGGCCTCGTAGCGTTGCCCCAAATCAACAACAACAACAACTGTTGCAGGCTGCACGCTGTGTGCTGTCTCCACTGATGAGCCGTTTTGGGTCTACGGTAGCACACTCGAGCGAGGTACTGTACCCAATTTGTACGTGGCCTCTGAACGCAAAACCCTATAATTAGGCACCCCTAGGCAGGGCTAATTGTTTTACTATTTTGGCCCGTAGAATAAGGGGAGGGGGGGAGGGAGGGTACAAATAGGTTTTACAGTATATCGAGCGGAAAATGAGTGAGTCCCTCTCATGGACACAGCCTCTAGCGGATTTGAGGGCAGTACTGTATTACAAGAGTACGGTAGGCACCCTATACCTCTCTAGTGAGAGTGTCGTTGACGCAGTCCAGAATCTGTTTGGGCGTGCAGGAGGGATATTTGCTCTTGACATCTTCCTTTAAGAACATTAGATCAATAGGCTGGAAACAGTCGCAGTTTGGAATGACCAGTTGCTGAGAGCAGTCGTGGTAGCAAACTCCGGTGCCATACTGGTCCGCTGTCTCCAGTTGCAACACCTGTATGGCAAGAAAAGATAAATGCAAATTCAACAAAACTAGTTTAAAAAAGACGTCACATAAATTGGAGTGTGGTGACCGTACCTAGAGTTGTAAAAAAAACCAAATGGAAAACTGGGGTGGTTTTATTTTAAAATAAAACCGATTTATTTTAAAAAAGTACGTTTTATTTTGAACTTTTTCAAAATCACCTCAGAACGTAATCTGGACCAAGTAGAGGGTATTCTAACGTGTGTAGGACGTATAAGTAGGCAGTAGGCACAGCAGGAGCACTCTTGCATGATTTAATGCTCCTAAGCTTTCAAAACAAGCTTTGAGGAGCATAAACCAGAGTGCAACATGTACATGTACACCATGTACGATGTGGACCATGTTCCGCATTCAACGACGTAGCAGTTCAGCTCATTATTTACAGCGGAACTTGTGCCTGTCAAGATCTCGCATGCACATGTGGCGCATAGCTTTGGCCGATCGCCAGCTGCAGTGAAGACACTTGATCACTTTGTCGACTTTCAGTTCACTTCTGGGTGGCTACTGCGCTATCAAAGTATCGAAGTATGACTGCAAATACATAGGCATCACTAATATTTGTGCAATGGGCGTCAAGCTACAAGCAAACATTGGCATATAATCCCCAAAAGTAGCGAAAAGTAACCAAAACAATAAAAAAGAGGTTTTTTTTCACAGAAAAAAGACCGAGAGCCAGGTTTTTTTTTAAAAAAGACCGAACTTTTTTAAAATAAAACCGGTTGAAAAAAAACCTTAACAACTCTAACCGTACCCCCACCCCACCCCAGCTAAGGCCGAACTGTCAGGTGGGAATGTATACTGTACAACCCATTTTTGAATGCAAAATGCACAACCTACTATTTCCAATGCCATTGCCGGAAATGCCGGAATTCCAATGCGACGCCTGAAAAAAATTTAGAACTACTTTGTACCATTTACCTTCAGATTCCGAAGGCCCTCTTCGTTTTTCCGACAGCGCTCTACGGAGCTCCATCTGTGCACCGGAAGCCGATTCAGTTGTTCCATCTTCACTGAGATGCGCGTGATCTGGCCCGCTGACACCTGCATTGAAACTCGCGCAGCATAATACCGTACCATAAGCACAACAAGCGCATGCCGTATCCCTAGGTACGGACATACCGTAAGCCACTCATTGGACCTCTCATGTATACCTACAAAACCATGCGCTCGGCGCTAACAACCCGAACGAAACAATTACACCCAGGTGGCTAATTAGAGGGTCTACGACGGTATACGGTACCTGTATGCTGTCCAGTTCGACTGGCACGTGCTTCTTGTTGATTCTCAGTACGAAACCGTCGAAGAGCGGCTGGGGCCTCCTCTCCCTTTGGGGGTAGGCAGTGAGGAAGTCCAAATCGAGCACCAGACTCAGACCGACGCCGGGCGCGATCTGTTTGCGCGCCTCCACGTCGGCGGCTGGCAGCAGGAAGCAGCGACCGTATTTCTCATCGAATAAAGGCACCGCCTCGGCCGAGCAGTTGAACGGTCGCGAGTTGAACGAGCACTCGCGCAGCAGCTGCTCGGCGCGATAGCCCGCCTGGGAGAAAGTGGGGCAGCGTATGGTCTAGTGGTAGAGAATCGGCCTCTTGCGCGCATGGTCCTGGGTTCGATTCTTGATGGAGCCACTAGATCGGTGACTTCCCCTTCCGATGGATTTTCTCGTGCTATCGCTGCTCTGGATTACAGATGACGTTCTTCCGAATGTCTTTGGCTATTTGTGCAGGGTCTGGACAGAGTTGCGGGCAAGCGTTTCTTGCACAACGTTATACCAGCAAGCCTTCATCTCTTTGGCTAATTATGCGGCTCTAGACGGGAAGGCGTCATGGAGATAGATGGCTGCGCTATGTGAGCCACTGACGGCCTCCTAGCGTCGCCCCAAATCCAACAACGACAGCCCGCCTGAAGGTGGGAAATTGTCGTTTCGAGGTAAACTTGTCGGCCGGACCAGCAATCGAAACCAAAACGTGAAACTGTCACGGAGGAGGTACAGTTAATAGGTCTACATGTACATATGTTTGACAATAGGCGCTGCTGTGTAGGTATGCCGTAAACCCTCCAATAGTGCCCTCCGCGTGGTTGAAGGTGTGTACCGTCCCGCTCCAATGGAACACTGGGTGATGTACACAGGTGTACCGTAAATCCTCCAATACAACCCCCTCCACCTCCAATAGTGCCCCCGGGTACGGCAAGGTTGAAATAATAGAGCCCCCCTCCAATAGTGCCCCCGGGGGTAAGGGGTATGTTGTGCCAGGTGCCTTTTATGGGAAAAAATATAGTGGTACCTAGGTACATTTATATCGTGTATACACACTACTACTAACCAATAATAGTACGTTTCAGCAACTATTAGCGGTAAATCAACCATTAAATGTGGCAAAAGTGATCAAAATCCCCGAAAAATCGGCAATTTTGACAGCGAAACTAGCATTACCATTCAAAATTTTTAGGTTGAAATAATAGAAGCCCCCCTCCAATAGTGCCCCCGGGTAAGGAGAGGTTGAAAAAATAGTGCCCCGGGGGCACTATTGGAGGATTTACGGTAATCGGGTTGTCCCCCCGCTCCCAATGGCACCGACCTCCTTGAAGTACTCAAAGACGGACTGGGGCCTCATCAGCGGCGGAGGCTCGTGTTGCTCCTCCTCGATCTCATCGTAGAGTGCCTCATCGGACACGGGTTCGGGTTCCCCAGGGACCGGGCCGGACTGGGCCCCATAAGCATTGGCACTATAGCCCACTAGACCGGCAGCCGCAGAAATCTGGGCGCCCAGCAAACCACCCAGGCCGCCGGGATGACTGGAGCTCAGCAATTGGGAAATGTTCTCCTTTTCGTAATCCGAGTCTATCGCCGCGTTCCAGCGATTCATTCTGGAATTCGCATTTGAAAAGGAGCGCACGCACGCACGCACGCACGCCCGCCCGCCCGCACGCACGCACGCACGCACGCACGCACGCACGCACGCACGCACGCACGCACGCACGCACGCACGCACGCACGCACGCACGCACGCACGCACGCACGCACGCACGCACGCACGCACGCACGCACGCACGCACGCACGCACGCCAAGTACGCACGCGCGCGCGCACGCGCGCACGCACGCACGTACGCAGGCACGCACGCATGCACGCACGCACGCACGCACGCACGCACGCACGCCAAGCACGCACGCCAAGCACGCACGCCAAGCACGCACGCCAAGCACGCACGCCAAGCACGCACGCCAAGCCAAGCACGCACGCCAAGCCAAGCACGCACGCACGCCAAGCACGCACGCACGTCAAGCACGCACGCACGTACGCAGGCACGCACGCACGCACGCACGCACGCACGCACGCACGCACGCACGCACGCACGCCAAGCACGCACGCGCGCGCGCGCGCACGCGCGCACGCGCGCACGCGCGCACGCGCGCACCCGCGCACCCGCGCACGCACGCACGCACGCCCGTACTCACGCCAAGCACGCTCGCCACGCCCGCACGCCTAGGACGCACGCCAAGCACGCACGCCAAGCACGCACGCCAAGCCAAGCACACACGCACGCCAAGCACGCACGCACGTCAAGCACGCACGCACGCCAAGCACGCACGCACGTCAAGCACGCACGCACACACGCACGCACGCACGCACGCACGCACGCACGCACGCACGCACGCACGCACGCACGCACGCACGCACGCACGCACGCACGCACGCACGCCCGCCCGCCCGTTCGCACGCACGCACGCACGCACGCACGCACGCACGCACGCACGTACCCACGCACGCACGCACGCTCGCACGCTCGCACGCACGCACGCACGCACGCACGCACGCACGCACGCACGCACGCACGCACGTACGTACGCACGCACGCACTCACGCACGCACGCACGCACGCACGCACGCACGCCAAGCACGCACGCGCGTGCGCATGCGCGCATGCACGCACGTACGCAGGCACGCACGCATACACGCACGCACGCACGCACGCACGCCAAGCACGCACGCCAAGCACGCACGCCAAGCACGCACGCCAAGCACGCACAAGCACACACGCACGCAAAGCACGCATGAAGGACAAGCACGCACCCACTCCAAGCACCAACCCAGGTCAAGCACGCCCGCAAGACACCCACGCACGCACGCACGCACGCACGCTCGCACGCACGCACGCACGCACGCACGCACGCACGCACGCACGCACGCACGCAGGCACGCACGCATACACGCACGCACGCCAAGCACGCACGCCAAGCACGCACGCACGTCAAGCACGCACGCACGCACGCACGCACGCACGCATGCTCGCACGCACGCACGCACGCACACACACACGCACGCACGCACGCACGCACGCACGCACGCACGCACGCACGCACGCACGCACGCACGCACGCACGCACGCACGCACGCACGCACGCACGCACGCACGCACGCACGCACGCACGCACGCACGCACGCACGCACGCACGCACGCACGCACGCCAAGCACGCACGCGCGCGCGCACGCGCGCACGCACGCACGCACGTACGCAGGCACGCACGCATGCGCGCACTTAAGTCACAAACTGGTGTATTGGATTCCCAGGACAGATGTAGACATCGGGAAATGCGATTCCATCAACTGCGCTGACGATGTCGACATCATTGATTATAGGACTTTCACGGAATTCGTTCAGCTCTCGCCTCAGGAAAAGGAACAGGAGCAGAAAGGCGGCAATAACAACAATCGTCCAGAAGATCTTTGAAGTGCAGCTGTATGCATCATACCTGCAAATACATTGAGAAATGCAGGGCAAAAAAATTGAAAAGAAAAATAAAATGTGTGGCCGAGTCTGTTACATACATACCCATTGCATTGCTTTTGCATTGATTGCATTTGCGTTGCATTTGCGCTGCATTTTGCATTGCATTTGCATTGCATTTGCGTTGCATTTGCGCTGCATTTTGCATTGCATTTGTATTGCATTAGCGTTGCATTAGCATTGCATTAATTAACATTGCATTTGCATTTGCATTTGCACTTGCACTTGCCAAAATCCGCACACACACGATCCACTCTGTGAACCCCAACCAACCATTCTGCGAATCCATGCACATCGCTCTTTAGGAAGACATCTTCGACTTTGACTTCTTTCTTGGGAGCGCCTCTTTTCTGAGCCGGCTGGAAGTGCTTTAGCACTCGGCGTGGTCGCTTACTTGCAGTGTCCACCACAGAGGGTCCTAAACGTTACATGTGCAGCGTGCAAACAGGCATGTTTTTCTTACCGTAAAGTGTCTGACTACATTAACCACTACACCCCTCCAATTACTCCAGCCTCTCCTTGGATATGTTTTATATTTTAAAAAGTGCCCTCTCTACAATTTGCCCTTTTCCTCCCATTAGAAGCCTTCTGAGCCAACATCCAAAGACTTTTTTCGGTGTGTGTGTGTGTGTGTGTGTGTGCGTTCTGGCTTCACCGGGCACCTGGGGGGGGGCGCTAATAAAAGTGTGTTTTTTTAAATACCTACGTACTTTTGTCGCCGTCCTCAATTTTCAAGTTGTTTTCTTCCGAACGCGGCGAATTTTGAGACGAAATTTCGACCGGCTCGCGGGCGCTGCCATTCGGGGTCCTGACATCCAATTCCAAATCCCGATCCTGCCGCTGATCCGTCGTCGTCTCATGCTCGGTCGTCGCGTCTTGACTCGAACTCATACTACTGTGGGAATACTATCGATCGGCTCAGTCGTATGGACGGTCCCACGCGCTGCGCGCTGACTCTTCACAAAGGAACAACAACGCTGCACGCTGCGAATGAACGGTGTAACAAGTTGGGCCAACGTGACAGTGATGGCGATGGCATGGCGATAGCAACTTGGCAACAAGATGGCGAGGAGTCCTTGCTGGGTAAAGGGGTGCGAGTTGACGACTTGCGGCAGTGCGCGTGGAGTTTGAACGCGCAGTGCATTGTATTTGCATGCATTGTATTCAATTCAATTGTATTTATTTCCATTCAATTGTATGCTGTCGCTCCGCGCCGTCTGAAGCAGCGGACTGCATCCACTGAGGAGCGCTCACTGTCGCTGCTTTGCTCCAAGACACAGAAACTTTTCTGCCAGATTGAGCCCTATCCTTACGCATTTGTTTTCCCAGAAATTTTGCTTGAGGACCCAGAAATATTAAATGTTTTTTATTATTTTTTATTATTTTTTAGAATAAATCTAAAAAAGCTATGTCTCCAATTTGGTACTAAAAATGCTCAAAAAAAATTTCGGCCCGACCCGTCAAGCCATAAAAGAGAAAAGCAGGTGGTAGCATACTCGGAAACTTCAAATGAGAAGTTAACTCAACATGTAACTTGAAATTTGTAGGTACATTTAGAAGCCCCAACGACAGTATCCCCCTCCGATTTTTACCCGAATTGAACCTGCACTACATATAGGGTGTCCTGGGCACAATTGAAAGATGTATGGTATGGTACATACAGTAGTAGAGTGTTGGTCAGAAAAATGTGCGTGAATAGCGTTGACACGCCGTGTCGATGTCGTGGAATTTTGCGATCGATTGAATCATTGAATGATCAACAACGAGTTCAGTAATTCAGAACGCGGTGCGCTTAACGTTGACACGCGCGTTTGTTTGTTCTTTTTCCCGTGTCCGTTTATATTGTCTTTTTCTCCTTGCGTATACCTAGGTCGGTGTATACTGCTCAGTCTCTCAGAACAAATACCAGGTATATGCATGGCCAGAGAAGCAGAACGACCACTGCAATCGTCACAGCAAGCTGAAGTTGCACGAGAAATTTAAATGTACTGTAAACCCGAAGTAGCTTCCCTAATTTAGCCCTCCCCCCTCTATAATTACACCCCTCCATAGAGCACTTTGACTTCATCAGACTCCCGCCCCTATAATTGCACTCCCTCCCAAAATGGGCCATCGTATAAAAAGCAATTTTTTTCAGTGTCTGGGTGTATGTATGGGCAGTGTGTGTAACGGTTGTTCGAGAGCGTAGTGGATCAGTGGCAAGGCGTCGTGCTCGGCGCGCTCGTGGTCGGGGGTTCAACTCCTTTCCACCGAGGTCACTGAGTCACGAATCCCCTGGGTCAAGGGATGAATCGCTCTCATTGCCTCGGTGTAGGGCGGCTCCGAGGCTTCGGCCCAAAATCCGTGCCAGGTGGCGGCCCACCTTCCCCCGCGGGAGAAGAACGTCGTTGTGATACTGACCCGCCCGATCTTCGTGACTGTTTACGGCCTTGTGCTGTGTGGTGGCGAAAATTTAATAAAGTTTTATGTACACGTCACGTAGACGTGAGCGTGTGTGAGAGTGTGTTAGAGGTATGGACGCAGAGTTTCTTCCCCTTAAAAACGTCTCCACGAGCTTTGCACCAACAAACCTCCCCACAGGTCGACCCTACCAGTTTATCGCCCCCCCCCCCCATGTAATTACGCCCCCCCCCCCCATAGCTCGCAAAAAAAAAAAAAAAAAAACCGCAGGGGCTAATTATAGGGACTACGGTACGTATCTGTCTGCACTCTACAGTGCCAATGGGTCTGCATTTAAACCATCCGAGCAAATAAGGGTATACGAATGTCAGACAAAAGTTGGTTTCGTTGGGTCAGCTCCTCCAAAATGACCGAGCACGAGTCTTCCCTTTTATCTAGGTGGGGGGGGGGGCTGGTCTGGTCTGGTCTAAACATAAAGGTTCCATGGCAAGCATCGTGAAAGGATACAGATGGCGGTTGGCGGTTGGCTCTGTGCTGTGTAATGGGTCTTCTGATCAAAACGAAGTGAAACTGAACTGCACTTTTTCTATTGCCTGAAACTTACTCGACTCGGCTTGGCGTCAAAACAGAGAAGACAATTAATTCTTTCAGCTGCTGTCGCCTTTGCCGCAAGTCTCGAGAGGTCTTGGCTCTCATTAGGCCCAAATTCACGTGAGCTGGTCGGCAGCGTAGAGGTTCATTAGCAGCTGGTGGCTATTACAGTGTTGGCATTGGTTGCTACGAGCGCGCACGACTCGACGCCCTGGGACCAGCTGCAATGCGCCCTGCGCCGTCAGCGGTGCTGCCCTAGGCGCCATTCAGCAAGACCGGCTTCACTATGCAGCGACGACCACGGGGACGGCGCGACGAACTTTTAAACACACGTGCGCGTGTCTACTTTTAAAGACACTTTTAAACAACTTTTTTAACCCTTTCTCTTCGCTCTTCTTAACCCCCCTCTCTAGCCTCTTTCCTTTGCATTGCAGAAGCAGTTGGCACCGTCCTATGAGGCATGGAAGTCATGCCTGCATTGAGCTTACCTATCCTTCTCAACCTTAATATATTCAAGGCCGCGCAGTTGCCAACACAACAAAACAAAAACAATGCGGCTTGTGTTTCGCACGCCGTGAGTATGTTTTCTGATGTGCCTTCAGTTCAGTCATGACGACATGGCAATGGGCGAGTCAGATCTCATTTTTTGTTAACTTTTTTCTTAAATGTTCTCAGAGACTTTTTGCATGTCAAATCAATGTCGCAGAAGGTGTTTTAAGCCTAGTAGAGTGTCAATAACAGCGAACTCAGGCATTAAAAGCCGTTAGAAGTGCACTTTAGTCAACTTGTTACTACTGACAGTTCTTTTCTTGAGTCGGACTACGACCATGACTGTTTTTTTACAGATTTTTTAAAAAAAGTTGGACAACGCGCGTAAACTACCACAGTTGTCGTGTACACTGTGTCGTGGTCGTGTGTAGAGTCAAGTTGTCGTCGTCGTCGTCGCTACATTGTAAACCGGCCTTAATCATCGGCACAGCGCAATAAGACCAAATAATTTTGTGCGTTGGCAGAGGTTGCGCTTATTCCGCATGACTTATACGTGGGCCTCTTGCTGGGCGGACGCGTTCTGCGTGCAGCAGCTGGTGTCGAGTGGCTTCTACGCGCTTGGCGTGCCCTATTACGTCGTCTTCCTCTTGGCTCTGTGGCGCGGGAGGCGCACGGACGAGCGACTACGCTCCTCCTTTTTCGCCATCTGCATCTCTGTGGGCCTGGTCGACCTCGAGGCCGCACTGTACCAGTGGACGCTCGCGAGGCCACGCCTGCTCGGTCTCGCGTTCGACGCCTACGCACAACTCGACCCAGTACGTTGTTGTTGTTGTTGTTGTTGTTGTTGTTGTTGTTGTTGTTGTTGTTGTTGTTGTTGTTGGACAACGAGGACACGAGAAAATCCATTGAAAGGGGG
This sequence comes from Paralinhomoeus sp. GSCO2_6, assembly GCA_030248085.1. NCBI lineage: Eukaryota > Metazoa > Nematoda > Chromadorea > Monhysterida > Linhomoeidae > Paralinhomoeus > Paralinhomoeus sp. GSCO2_6. The sequence goes on from JASAMY010002172.1 coordinate 135,754, forward strand.
AAGGCGTCGATCTAGTGGCTCCATCAAGAATCGAACCCAGAGCCGTGTGCGCAAGAGGCCGACTCTCTACCACTAGACCATACGCTGTCCTGGACCCCCTACACTCGACTGGTAACCGGGTAACGTGAATAGGCCTGAATAGAATTGTTTAGTTTGCGGTCACGCTCAACTTGACTCTCGGTCTGCAGCTGATCGCGTCTCAGACAATCGGCGTCACGATGATGTCGCTCAACCGCTTTACAGCGGTCGTCATCCCAACTCGACATGAGCGCGTAAGCACCTCTGCTGTGAACTGATTGCTCGACTAGCAGTACTGCGCGTTTAGTTCTGGAGCAAGGCCGCACTGTACTTCGCGTTTTTCCTGCAGTGGTTGGTACCGACATTCGTTTAGTTCGGCCCGTTGCTGAGGTCAGCTTTGAGAGACTGGATTCCAACAGATCTGGTGCCTCAGTCGTGTTCAGGGACCAATACGTCGGCCACTTGTTCCTATCACTGGTAAGCGGTAAGCAACGGGATCTATCCGTTCTCCTATCTTCCTATCTCAGGACTATGACTGCGACAATGGGAGATTGCAGGTTGTGCTAGTGATTCTGCTGAGCGTTACAATGGCCGTTCTCTACAGCGCAATGATCGTGCAGTTTCTACTGATGCGTCGCGATCAACTGCAGCACCGGCTCGTCGAGTTGAAACTTGGTCTCTGCGGTCTCTGCATCTTCATCCAGGTGATCAAGCATACAATTGAAGAGTTGTGGAAAAAAGGCGATAGCAGTGCTGGGATTCGAACCCAGGTCTCAGGGTTTCCGGTCCTGGATGCTAACCACTACACCACACTCGCTCGCTGATCGCTGTGATACAAATCGCTGATTACTGTGAATATATACGCCCTTGTTGTTGGATTTGGGGCAACGCTAGGAGGCCGTGAATGGCCCATATACATAGCATAGCCATCTCCATGACGCCTTCCCGTCTAGAGCCGCATAATTAGCAAAAGACTATCGGAAGAACCCCATCTGTTATCTAGGGCAGCGACGGCACGAGAAAATCCATCGAGAGGGAAGTGCTCGATCTAGTGGCTCCATCAAGAATCGAACCCAGACACCGTGCGCGCACGATTCTCCAACACTAGGCCATGCGCTGCCCTAGTGTACGCCTTTTTTCGTTTCCTCTTTTTTTTTCTTAGACGGCGACGATGTCGTATGCGGTGGCGGCGCTCGTGACGACGCGCTCGCCCGGCTACGAGTTCGGCGGGGTCGCCTCGGTCTACTTCGCGGCGCTGGACTTGAACTGCCTGCTGAACCCGTTCATCGTCACCGCATTCAGTCGACCCACGAGCGACCAGCTTCGACGGCTCGCCGCGACGCTGCGTGGACGCGGACAGACTGCTGCTGCCGCAGCGGCGAAGAAGAATGCCAGCCCGCCACGCCACCGCCACCGCGCCCCAGCCGCCGCCCTCTTCGTCGCCGCGCTCAAGCGCCCAGTCGGAGGCAACGACCGCTGAATCTTTCAACGCTCTGGAAGACGGAACTATGTGTACTAAATTGGTGTGATCCGTATTATTTCGACAGCGCTCATTTTTTTCGCGTCGCATTTTAGGTACCCCCATACCCCCGGGGGAAACAATTTTGGATGGATGTCAAAATAGATACCCCCCCCCCCCAGTTGTGTTATTTACAGTGTACCTGGACGCGGCAGCAGCGTGCACGCGCCTAGTTATTTTTGTTTTTCGTTATAGTTTTTCGTTTATCCCCGGTCTCCATTGAGATATTTATTTGAAACCAGGTGCACTTACATGGTCCCATCCGACATACACCACCTTTCCAAATATTATTAGAATCGCGCTTTGTTTGGCTGAGTTACAGTGGCGGCGCCAGGAATTAAAGTTTGGGAGGGCAATAATTTTTTTTGGGGGGGCAATGGATATGATAGTGTATACAATAGCTATACAATGTACTACATGGTAGAACGCTACCGCTGTTGACTCCAGAAGCCAACGAGTCGATAAAGTCATTCTGTATCGAATGGTGATTAAGCTTCGAATTGCCGGGAAGGGCGCTGCCTACGCACTCAGCTACGTCCGCTGAGTGCTGAGACACAAATTCCTGCAATGGTTATTTGACTGGTCTTATTTAAATGTCATTCATTTTTTGTTAAGCACCTAGCTCTAGTTACCTTGTACCTACGTACGATGTATATGCTCACATCCCAGATGGTTCACCAACCTGCAGGGCCAGAAAAACTCCTCGGTTGTCGCCATCTGGGCCTTCTCGGTGGCCACGGAAGGGGAGCTCGTGCGTCGCAAGAAAGCGGACCAAGCCGAGCTTGAACAGGACGGCCTTTTCAGCCAGCTTGCTGCGAACGACGCCGTCCTGCTGCATAGATTCGACCACCGTTCCAGCTTTCGTCGTCTGCTTTGCAGCCGCATAGCGCGCCAAGGCCAACTGATGTCCATTCGTGCGCAGTGTGCCGCCTGAGGCATTTCTGCCAACGTGCTTGGCCCACTTTTCGTGGAACTTCTTCCAGTCGCAGAAGCCTGTGAGCCAGGAACCGCCCTCGGACGCAGGCTGGCCCCAGTGATGGCACAACCAGCAGACGACGACATCCCTGCTCTCGTCGTAGGTCAGGAATCGGTATTCGGATGTTGGCTGCTTCAGCTTGTCCCAGACCGGCAAGCGCCGATTCGTCTTTGGGTCACATTTGAAAAGCTCCTTTTTGGCTGGATGGTGAGGGCCGTCTTCTTTGGACGGAACGGTGAGTCGTGCGGGCGCTTCTTTATCGCTTGCAGCGAAGTGATGCGGCTGCGCAGCAGCGGTCTTGGGCGCGGGAGTGGGCTCGGTCTCGGGTGCGGGCGCAGGCGCGGTCACCACACGCGGGGGTTGAGGCGCTGGGGCGGAAGCGGACCCAGCGGCGGCAAAAAAGTGTAGCAGCTTTGGCTGCTTCCGAGGCGGCGGCCGCGACATCATAAGTGCATGGCGTGGCGAATCGGAACAACAGCTACTCAACGGAAAGTCGGCACAAGTGATGCAGTCTCCTGCACCCACCCACCCACCCACGTCTTCCAGACGTCACGCTGCTTTACAAGGCGCACGTGTGTATGCCGATCTATCCAACTACATAGGTTAGAGCTGTGTTGCCGGTGTGATGGAATCTCTTCTGACCATTTGGCATCATTTCTTTGTTGTGCTTTCAGTGCTTGCATAGTGGGTTTGTGCAGACAGTAGGGGAACACGAATTGCACACTGTTGCGGACAAGCGCAAGGCACAAGCGTGCAAACTTACGGTCCGAAAAGTTTGGGGGGGCAGTCAGAAAGTTTGGAGGGGCAATTGCCCCCCCTCGCCCCCCCCTAGCGCCGCCACTGCTGAGTTATGCCATTTTTTTCCAAAGTTGTTCAGATTTCTAAGTCACGGACCACATGAAAGTGGTCCACAAAAGTATGCTCCCTTTATCTCGGGTGTTCCAAAGTCGATCAGTCACAGGCGATTAAAATCAAATAAAAGACTTAAATTTGTGCTCACTTTGCTCTTGGTTTGGGGCAGATATTGTTTGGTTTGTTTGTCGGTTTGTTTGTCGTCATTCTGACTGTGCAAAGCTGAAATGGCGGATTCGAAAGAGTTGCCAGCTAGTATTTGTAACTACCATTCAAGACATTTATTTTGAGCAACAAAAAATATTTACTCGCTTAAAAAGCGATCATATCACTATTCTGCATATCAGCATTTGGAATCAAATGGCTATGCAGAGTACCAAAAGTCCAAAGTTCAAAAGTCTGCATTGCAATTGGCGATGTAGGTAGGAGGCCGGAGGGAGGACGTCCACGTCCGTGTGTAGGTACGTATAGGAATACACTGATGCGCGCTAAAGGCATCAACGCTGACCTCTCCCCGCCCTAATACAAGGCCAAAGGCGTCAACGTTGCCTTATGGCACCCTGCCTCTGCGTAGCGGGGTAGCCCCGTAGCAGAGCGGAGTGGGTGGCTGGCTGGATGGACGCGCGTACTGGCGAACGCACTAGCATAGCCTTCCAGATTTTCCATCTAAAAATTTGCTCCCAGATTGGGACACATCCGGGTCCTATCCTTAACCATGCGTTTTCGCCGATTTACCCAGAAATTTTGCTCGAGGACCCAGAAATTTCCTACCAGATTGGACACGTCTGGGGCCTATCCTTAAGCATGTGTTTTCTCAGATTTACCCAAAAATTTTGCCCAAGGACCCAGAAATATTTTTTTAATTTGTTTCTATAAATTTTTTGAAATAAAGTTAAAAAACGCGTATCACCAAATTGATCCTAAGATTGCTCAACAAAAAATTTCAGCCTGATCCGTCAAGCCATGAAGGAGAACAGGTCGGTAACAGACAGATAAACGGACGTACATGCATACATACATACATAGTACAGTGTCGGTCAGAAAAAAATGCATGAATCGCGGCGAGGTGAAATGTCTTTGTTGTCGAATATTTCGGGCGGAGCGATTGAATGACCTGGTAACCACGAGTTCAGTACTTCAGACAGCGGATAAACAGCATACGCGGTGACGCATGTCTCTTTGTTCGTTCTTTCTTGCCCTTACGTATAATGTAGGTTGGTGTATGCTGTACTTGCTCAGTCCATTAAAATAAATTCATGTAAATGCATGGCAAGAGAAGTAGCACGACCACTGCAATCGCCGCAGCAAACTGAAGTTGCGTGAGAAATTTAAATATACTGTAAATTCGAAGTAGTTCCCCTTATTTGCCCCCCCCCCTCCCACTTACACTCCCTCCCAAAAATGGGCCATCGTCTATCCAAAAGGCAAACTTTTTCAATGCTTGGGTGTATGTACAGGCGGTACGTACATATGTATGGGTATTTTTCTCTTAAAACCTCTCAACGAGCTCTGCACCAACAAACCTCCCCACACGTCGACCCTTCCAGTTTATTGGCCCCTCTTTAAATAGCCCCCCCCCAATAATTACACCCCTCCTATATGGCTCGAATAAAACAATTATAACCCGCAGGGGGCTATAATTATAGAGTAGGTAGGTATGTACGGTATCTCTCTGCACTCTGCAGTGTCAATGGGTCTGCATTTTTAACCATCCGAGCGCGTAAAGGTACGTGAATGTTGACAGACAAGTTGATTTCGCTGAGTCAGCTCCTCCAAAGTGACCAAGCACGTCCTCACCTTAATGTTTCCCATCGTGATCCAGACTGCGCCGAAAGCAAGAGGTGCAGCAGACAGGGAAGCGACTAGCATAACCATTTTAAGGTAAGTGGTGATGATTTCGACGACATCCGAAACCCGTCGGCGTCTACACACAAAACAGGGTTGCGGCAGTCAGGGTGAGAGGATTTAGTTGGAAGGGACAAACTAGAATGTTCTATGGTAAACGTAAATATTTGGTACGTGCGTGCGTGCGTGTACTGCAAGTGCTACTATATATACGGTTACAAAGGGAAATCGAAATTGTTGACCACCAACAAACCCACTCCGATGCAGGTGTCAGAACCCACACAATAAAAGCAAAGCACAGCACTAAAATCGTCGATCTAAAATTAATCGGGCCCGCCATTGAACGGTCGCAGAACTCTTCCAAAGGCACGTTTTCCCGCCGTCCAATACACCTTTTGATTGACGCGAACTTTGTTGATGAGCACCGACGAGTAATTAGAATGAATATGGTAGCTATTTAAAAACATAATATGTACTATACCTAACATTAGGATACTGGGAGTATTTATTTTCAGTTAATAAATGAGCGTTTCGCCTCTATGCCTAACGCTCAGACTGGCGAGGCTCTTCAGAGGCAACCAGCCTTTAAGATTTAGGTTGTAACTGACAAAATTGCGGGTTATTTCCACATTACTAGGGAAGGGGATTAAGTATTTATTTTATGTACCTGGTCTTGTGATTTTCATCGTTTTCCAACTCCGAATAGCAAATTTTTAGAAATAATATTGTAAAACATACCATAGGCTCTTGGTAATTCCAAGACAAGTTCTTTAAATTTTGAAAGTTTTTCAAGAGTTCTGAGATAGGGATTTCTGAGAATTGATAGGGATTTGAATGAATTTCAGGGATGATTCATAGGAAGATGGAAAGAGAGACATTTTTGTCTAGCATTTTCTTCAATATTTGGCAGTTGGTTTTGGGTATGTTTGAGAATTTTTTCATGATTTTTCAGATTTCAAGGTAGATTTCTTAATTTAACAGATTTCTGTATTTTTTCTTTCAAATCTTGTAAAGATGTATCAGAGACTGCAGTGCACCTCGCTTCACGATTGTCATGGTGCACTGCATCATTTTTCTTTGAGATTTCCAATTCTATTTTCTTTAGCTTGATTCTCTTCCAGTTTTATGTCATTTGAATTGTCCATGTACAGTAATCTACAGAATGAGAACTGAGATTGAAAATCAGTTTCAGAATGAGACTGTGAAATCAGTTTGAGAATGAGACTGTTTCAGAAAGGTTTTTTGTGAAATATTTCAAATTGATAAAATTTGTTTTATTATGTTTTTTCTGTTGTAAATTTTACATATTCTTTTTAGTAGATTTTCTTGGTTATGTAATGTTTTTATTATATGTTTCAAAGTTAACTCTTGATTGCAGCCATTGCAGTTCACATATTCATCATATAAATTCTTTATTCTGTTCCACATATCAATCTCTGATGTGGTCAAACGAAGTATACGCAGCACTTGTCCTCTAAGTATTCCAAATGGCATATTCTTGGGAACATTGCTGTCTGCCATCATGTAACGCTTGATTTTGAAGTTATAAGCATCTGTTTTATTGTACAAAAGTATTTCAGCATTTTTGTTTTGAATTTTGATTGACAAGTCCAGAAAGTGTGTATTGTTATGGGAGACTGTAGTATTATTCAGTCTTAGCTCAGAGGGATATATGTGAGATGCAATTTCTTGAAAATTGCTAAAGTTAATAGCTAAGATGTCATCAACATACCTAAAGATGTGTTGGTCTTCTTTTGTTTTGTTGTCTTTGAGCCATTTATATTCATACCAGCTTAAGCAAAGGTCAGCTAAGGCACAGCTAGTGACTCCACCTTGTGGACAACCTTTAATTGTGTGAAATATAATGTTGGCAAACTTCATATATGAATTTTGTAGGATATCCTTGCATAATTCCTTCACTTCATTTTTGTGCCAACATTGAGAATTGCTTTGAAATGTGTTTAGATATGTTACTTTCCTTGACTTCAGAGACACATAGTCTGTCTTTGCATTCTTGTGACATAGGTCAATAACTGAGTAGATTCCTTGAATGATTGTTGTATGTAGCAATGATGGGTATAAAGCACTAAAGTCTCCAGAATAAATTGAGTTTATTGTTTTCATTTCTTTTAAACTTTCAGCTACAGTATATGAGTTGTTGACTGACACATAGACTTTGTTCTTCTGTCTATATAGCATTGCAATAATTGTAAAAATGGGTAGTGTAGTGACAAAGGAACATCTTGCAAACTTGTTCAAGTGGCTTCAGGCCAGATTTTCTGGCTGCTACAATTGTTCGTAATTGGGGTGGTTCTTTGTGTAGCTTTGGATTGGCAAAGATTATTGGAATTTCTTTGTCATTGTATTTTTGATTCATGGTGAAATATTTTTTATAGAGATTATGGTGAATTGATATTACTTTTGTAATGTCAAATTTAGTGGGTAAATATGTTTCATTTGTTTGAAAGGCAATTCTTCCATCTTCAATCTTGATACCACATTCTTCTGCGATTTTTTTAAAATAATAATTTTTGCATATAATTGAATAATTGCCAGGAACCTTGTCTGTAGTTGTGATGATATAGCTCTGCTGAAATGCTCTTAGATAGCCAATACTTCCATATTTTATTTTCTTATTTGACCTTTCAGGGGAGTTCTGTTGAATTCTTTTTTTGAGTTGGTTTATTATGCTTGTTTCACCTGAAGTCAGCTCTGAGTGGTTGATGATTTGTTTTGCAACTAGTCCTTGTAGGTATGGTTTTATCTCATTCTGAATTGATTCAAAAATCTTTCTTTTGTCTTCATAAATGTTTGTTTTGAATTTTGTTCCAAGTAATAGACACTGTCTAAGTTCATCATCTTGAATTATGCTTAAGTCTCCTGTTATAACATGTCCAGTATCTTTGTGGGCAAACACTTTGTTGCATCCACATCTATGAACATTTTCTAGAGCAGTTGTAAGTGCACCTTCATCAAGAGATTTCAGTTCCTTGCTGTAGTTACATAACTTGGTCCATTGAGGTGGTGCTGTTTTGTATATTATTTGGATGTCCCAATTGATTTCTGGTATGGGTCTCTGTAATATTTTGCTTATATTACTTTTTGATAGTATTTTGCTAATTCCAATCTGTGACACCATTTTGTGCACATGAGTAATCACAATCCTTTTTTGATAGTTCCTACATATTTTTTGAGCATTTAATTTTTTTGTATCTTTCAGAAGAAAGCCTACTAGTATTATACCTTTTATGAAGGCACCTCTGAACTATATATTCTAAAAATCTTCTATTTGAATGATTTAGTTCACTGAATAAGTTATTTTTCTGAAGCTTGTGAACTTTTGCAATAAAGTCTTCAGCTTTGATGTCATCCACTTGTGTTTTCTTTGATTTTTTCTTGTGTTTCTTATTAAAATTTATTTTTCTATCACGACGAATTGCTATTCCAGCAAAGTATGGATTTTTGTCTTTTGGGATTTTCATAACATCTTGTAAGCTTTGTACAGTACCCAGAGTCTTCATATGTGTATTTAGACCATATGGATATAGTGTGTTTGCCTGCTGTATCCAGAATTTTTCAGCATCTAGTCTGTTCTTATTTGCAATTTCTCCATCATCATGAAACTGCTGAATTATTTCTATTCCCATATCTTTAACAGTATGATTGTTAGTCCTAAAGTGTTTGTATAAGTTTAGATTAGACTTGTTATTGATCACTGCTCTGCGATGTTCTCTGAATCTAGTAGCCAGCTGACGTTTAGTTTCACCAATATATTGGTAGCCACATTTTCTACATGTTATCATGTAAACTAAATTTTTGGTGTTACAGTTCCAAGAACCTTGATTATCCGAACCTGTGGTTATAATTTGATTAGTTGTAGTAAATTTTATGTAGTCCCTTGTGGTTATATGTTGACATGTTATGCAGTTTTTCCCACATGCACATGTAATTTTGTGATTATTCTTATTCTGAGATATGCTGTAGTTCATTTGCTCATTCATCACTGTGCATTCAATGTTGCAGCATCTACCTTCAGCACCACGGGGGGTGGGCATGCGCCCTCGTTCAGCAGATTGTACTGGAAGTACATTTGAAAAGCTGAGAGAGGTTGAAGGTGTGCCAGGAATAGAAGGTTCCCTCCGAGACTATTGCCAGGACTGCTGGCCAGGCGTTTGCCAAAGTTGAATAACTTTTCCTGTACAGCCCAGGATCCCAGGAAGCCTTCCCGTGCCCTCGGAGGCATGGGCAAAGACAACGGGAGGCCTATCCATGGAGCGGCTGTCATCCACTCATTACATGATCTAGCCAGATTCAGGTATATGTAATTAACAATGTACCTGATTATGTAATCTGAGGACTTAAGATTTAATTTTATTATGTTACTTATTAACTATTGTGATGTAATGTGTAAAGACCAGTGGGGTACCTCATCGTAAGGTACACCCAGGGACGCTGATTATGTATTGTGGGGGGGGGGGGTGATGTGACCAATTTCTAGTAGACATGTATGGCCTTTAATAGGCCTTGTGGCACATGTGGAGAATGCTGTAATTATTTATATGCAGGTAAAACTGTAATTGTTTATGTGTGCAGGTAGAAAAATAGTGGGATATATTACATAAATTTAAATTTTGTTATTCGGAGGTAATAGTAAGTAATAACTGAGAGAATTTATTGTAACAAGATTGCCGCCGAGGCGGTTGGTAACGCTAGCACAAAGGCTAACACCGCTAACGCGGTTTGTAATGCTAGCATGAGGCTAGCACCGTCTGCCTTAGGAAGACAGGCGTTCTATCGCGGCGCTGTCTAGACAAGCTTGTGATAAGCCGGCCGTCGGTCCTTCTTGCAAGAAAACAAAGGGCGGCGAGAAACAAAACTGCAGCTGACCCAACAGAAACAAAACTACGACGAATGTGCTGAATAGTTTCTCGTTTCGTCAGACGGATTGTAATCTGACACTTTTGACTATAAACGTGCAAGAACATGTGGATTAGGTCCAGTGACTTTAGTCCTACTGTACCGCGAGATTCAAAAATAAAAGAATAGTGATGCTCTGTTGTAGTTTTCACACGTTGTACTCGGACGTTCCGTTTGACCTTCTTGAAAGGTGAGTGGGGTGTGGCGAAATAGAATCTTGCAGTTGGTTGACCAACAAACGCAAGAAAACGCTTCATCAGTTCAAACCGCAGATATAGTAACTGCAGAGCCGTCGCAAGGTATACATACCATCGCGATCGAGTTGCGCCTATACCATACGCTGCGGTATTTGCTTTACTCTACCTGTACCGTGTTCGTCTGGCCATCGTGCACACTCGCAGCTCGGCTCAGCTTCTTGTAGGCGCACAGAATGCTGTGCTCATTTGGGTCTTGTGGCTCCACGATCGGCACCTTTTGTTCGTCGACCAGCTCCACGTACTTTCTCTCCAGAATCGAGTCGAAACCCAGTTTAGAAACCAGTTTGCGCGTCGCGGCCGCTCCCGCCCAGATGGTGACGCAATCGTAGCCTCGCTTCTGTGCAGCAGATAAGCTGCAAATTTGAGCTTCGTTGAGTCGGACGTTTTGGAATAAAGTATGGGTGCACCACTTTCGCTGGCGTACACACACACACACACACGCAGACTTGAGAACAGACCATAGAACTTTAGTGGCAGTCTCAAGACAGAGGAGACGGAAAATGTATAAAAACAAGCTCGTTTCAAAAAGCACTTTATTTGAACTTGTTGCCTTTTATTCGAAATTTCTGTGCTTCGACACAGATTGAACCGGTGTACACTTCCTGGAATTCTTTAGCAGTGCAGATTCCTTGGAATCGGTGAAATCGCCGCACAAGCTTCAATGATGCGAGTGCAACGCCCCGTTATTGTCTCCTTTGTTGCATTGCAAATGCACTGTTTTTGCATTGCAAAATGCTACACCACCTTGCTTTTTTTTAATTCCAAAAATCTGCATTGCAATTGCCAATGGAGGAGCCAGAAGGGAGGACGTCCACGTCCGTGCATATGTAGGTAGGTTAAGTACTAGGTACACAGGAATGCACTGATGCGCCCTTAAAGCAACCACACTACCCTCTCCCCGCCCTAATACAGGGCCAAAGGCGTCCACGCTGCCTTATGGCAACCTGGTAGCAGAGGGGAGTAGGTGGCTCGCTGGACCGACGCGCGTACTGGCGGAAAGTGCCGACCGTACTGGGCCAGTGCGGAAAATAACGCGGCCTTTCAGCCACGTTATCTTCCGCGTAAGTTGCTCCCAGGCCCAGAAATTTCTTTCCCAGACCCAGAAATTTTCCTCCCAGATTGGACACATCTGGGCCCTATCCTTAAGCATGTGTTTTCTCAGATTTACCCAGAAATTTTGCCCGAGGACCCAGAAACATTATTCTTTCCTTTTTTGATTTTTTTTAATTATTATTTTTTAATTAAATCTAAAAAAAGTTGTATCTCCCAATTGATCCTAAGAATTCTCAAAAAAAAAATTTCAGCCTGATCCGTCAAGCCATGAAGCAGAACAGGTCGGTAAGAGACAGACGGATGGACGGCCAGACCATTACGAAATTTATTGTCCGTGTGTGAACTCCAGCGCGGCGAAAAAAGGACAACTCACAATTCCTCCACGAGCCGCGTCGCGATTCCCCTTCCTCTGTACTGGGACACAACCACCACGTTGCTCAAGTGAGCGACCCTGGCCACCTTGTCTCGTTGCATTCTCTCGGACAGTTTCTCTCCAATCTCCCCATTAAACACGCACGCCATTCTACACATGTCGTGCAGGGGAGCGAAGCAAAGGTGGGTCGAGGGGTCGATGGAGTAGAGCCGGTTCGATCGCCACTGATCGAAATCCATGAGGCGGGCGCGCACGAAACCGACAGCGGGAGACCCCTTGATGAACCGGTCTTTCGCCACAATGAGAAGGCCGCGTGTCAATGTGTCTGCATTGTGAAGTCTACTTTACGGGTTATGTGTACGTACACGCATGCAAGCACTGCACTGGACCGAAGCATTCACTGCATTCACATCTTCAAACATCTTCACTGTCGGGCACTACTCTCTAGAGAGCACTACCGAAGGATTTACGGTATTTGGGAACCTCGGGAGGGGGAGGGGGTTCGACTCAGGAGTCGTTTGCGGCCCCATGTGGCCCCATAAGAATATTCATGGACTACGGTATCGATAGAAATCGACTATGGTATCGATCAAATCAAAAGTGTCTTCTGAAAATTGTGAAAACATCAACATTCAACAGCACTCGGCGACTCTCGATGTACTTTTCTGCAGGGTCGTGTCGGTCGTGTCGGTGGCACGATTTTGCGGTATCCACGATCTGGATAGTACAATCTACGCCGTGGTTTCCACTGTCCACGAAGCCGTCAGCTGCGCCAGGCGACTGCTGATGTACTTTTCCGCAGGGTCGTGTCGGTCGTGTCGGTGGCACGATTTTGCGGTATCCACGATCTATACAAAGCGCTGAGCTGCGCCAGGCGACTCCTGATGTACTTTTCCGCAGGGTCGTGTCGGTCGTGTCGGTGGCACGATTTTGCGGTATCCACAATCTGGATAGTACAATCTACGCCATGGTTTCCACTGTCCACGAAGCCGTCAGCTGCGCCAGGCGACTGCTGATGTACTTTTCCGCAGGGTCGTGTCGGTCGTGTCGGTGGCACGATTTTGCGGTATCCACGATCTATACAAAGCGCTGAGCTGCGCCAGGCGACTGCTGATGTACTTTTCCGCAGGGTTGTGTCGGTCGTGTCGGTGGCACGATTTTGCGGTACCAAGGATCTATACAAAGCGCTGAGCTGCGCCAGGCGACTCCTGATGTACTTTTCCGCAGCGTCGTGTCGGTCGTGTCGGTGGCACGATTTTGCGGTATCCACGATCTATACAAAGCGCTGAGCTGCGCCAGGCGACTGCTGATGTACTTTTCCGCAGGGTTGTGTCGGTCGTGTCGGTGGCACGATTTTGCGGTATCCACGATCTATACAAAGCGCTGAGCTGCGCCAGGCGACTGCTGATGTACTTTTCCGCAGGGTTGTGTCGGTCGTGTCGGTGGCACGATTTTGCGGTATCCACGATCTATACAAAGCGCTGAGCTGCGCCAGGCGACTCCTGATGTACTTTTCCGCAGGGTTGTGTCGGTCGTGTCGGTGGCACGATTTTGCGGTATCCACGATCTGGATAGTACAATCTACGCCGTGGTTTCCACTGTCCACGAAGCCGTCAGCTGCGCCAGGCGACTGCTGATGTACTTTTCCGCAGGGTCGTGTCGGTCGTGTCGGTGGCACGATTTTGCGGTATCCACGATCTATACAAAGCGCTGAGCTGCGCCAGGCGACTCCTGATGTACTTTTCCGCAGGGTTGTGTCGGTCGTGTCGGTGGCACGATTTTGCGGTATCCACGATCTGGATAGTACAATCTACGCCGTGGTTTCCACTG